>JAANYP010002261.1:0-149498 GCA_020465985.1 Centrapalus pauciflorus
ACTTCACATACCTAAATAAGTTGTTGGGGCATTTCATTTCAGGAGGAAATGTTACCTGTCCGTTGGCAAGCATCACAAGCTCTTACTAATTCTTGAGCATCCTTAAAGATTGTAGGCCAAAAGAAGCCTATATCGAAAACTTTCTTTGCAGTTAGATTTGCTCCATAATGTCCTCTCGTTGGTCCATTATGGCAATGCTCCAAGATGCTTCTCGCTTCTCTCCCATACACACATCTTCTCACCACTTGATCTGCACAAACTCTAAACAAATAGGGATCGTCCCAAATGTAATAATTGATATCGGCAAAGAATTTCTTCTTTTGCTGATATGTCATACCCTTTAAAAGGACTCCTCCGGCAAGATAGTTAGCAATATCGGCAAACCAAGGGATTTCATCTACTACCTGTACTTTCATGAGATGCTCATTCGGAAAATTGTCATTAATGGTTGATTCAGTTAATTCTTCCATTTTCGGATTCTCCGATCGTGACAAATGATCAGCAGCTAGATTTTCAGCACCTTTCTTATGTTTGATTTCAATATCAAATTCCTGCAAAAGAAGGATCCATCATATCAACCTTGGTTTTGCATCTTGTTTAGCAAAAAGATATTTAAGTGCAGAATGATCCGTGTAAACTATGGTTTTAGATAAAACCAAATATGCACGGAATTTATCAAAAGCAAAAACTACAGCTTGAAGGTCCTTTTCCATTGTCGTGTAATTCTCTTGAGCATCGGTAAGCATTTTGCTAGCGTAGTAAATGGGTTGAAAGTGCTTATCCTTCCTTTGGCCTAAAACTGCTCCAACTGCGAAGTCACTTGCATCACACATTAGTTCAAATGGTAAAGTCCAATCAGGTGCTACCATGATAGGGGCATTGGTCAATCTTTCTTTCAAGATATTAAAATAATTCAAACATTTCATCCGAAAAATTGAAAGGAACATCTTTTTCTAGGAGTTGAGTCATAGGCCTTGCAATCTTTGAAAAAGCTTTTATGAATCTTCTATAAACTCCCGCATGGCCTAAGAAACTCCTAACTAATTTCACAGAAGTGGGAGGAGGAAGCTTTGAAATAGTGTCAACCTTTGCTTTATCAACTTCCATTCCCAATTGTGAAATCTTATGTCCTAATACAATGCCCTCTCTTACCATGAAATGACATTTTTCCCAATTCAACACAAGATTGGTTTCTTCACACCTAGTGAGCATCTTTTCAAGATTAAGCAAACAATGATCAAAAGAACTATCAAATACAAAAAAATCATCCATAAAAACCTCCATGGAATCCTCGATCAAATCGTGAAAGATCGCCATCATACACCTTTGAAAAGTAGCCATGCATTGCACAATCCAAAAGGCATCCTTCTATACGCAAATGTACCGTAGGTCAAGTAAGTGTGGTCTTTTCTTGATCTTCCGGAGCTATCGGAATCTGAAAATATCATGAAAAACCATCAAGAAAGCAATAAAACATATTCCCAGATAATCGTTCAAGCATTTGATCAATAAATGGTAAAGGGAAATGATCCTTTCTTGTGGCATCATTGAGCTTCCTATAATCAATACACACTCTCCAACCTGTGACGGTTCATGTAGGAATTAGCTCATTCTTCTCATTCTTGACAACTGTCATCCCTCCTTTCTTTGGCACGACTTGCACGGGACTCACCCATGGGCTGTCTGAAATGGGGTAAATCAAACCTGCATCTAAAAGGTTAATTACCTCATTTCATACCACATCTTTCATGTTGGGTTTGAGTCTTCTTTGTGGTTGCACAACCGGCTTGTATTCATCTTCCATTAATATTTTGTGCATACAAAAGGAAGGACTGATGCCTTTGATATCCGAAATCTTCCATGCTAGAGCCTGCTTATGTGCCTTTAAAACATCTAAAAATTTCTGTTTTTCATTGTTAGTAAGGTTAGAAGCAATTATCACAGGTAATTGAGATTCACCTTCAAGGAAAGCATACTCTAAGTGCGATGGAAGTTCCTTCAGTTCCAAAGTTGGTGGTTCTTCAATTCATAACTTTGATTTTGGGTTCACACCTTGCTCCATTTCCTTGACCAACTTTTGTTTTTCTGATGGTTCGTTAGCTAGCATGCATGCGAGCTTATCTACAATCTCCTCATGATACGAATCAATGTATCTCCCATCCACGAACAACTCATCCAAATCATTAACTTCAATGAACTTTTGTACAAAATCCTCAACAACAAAGTCAACGACATCCACAAAATAAAGGTAATCATCTTGATCATGAGAATGTCTCATGGAGCTTCTAATCTCAAAAGTTACCTTTTCATCACCTACATTAAGAGTTAGCTTACCATTTTGTACATCAATGAGGGCACCAGATGTAGATAAGAAAGGTCTCCCTAAAATTAAGGGCACGGTATTATCCTCATCCATGTCAAGAATCACGAAATCCACAGGAAAAACAAATTTATCTACCTTAACCAACATATTCTCAACAATGCCTCTAGGGTATTTAACCGACCAATCGGCTAATTGAATACTGTTAGGCACAAAAAGGCCTCAGTCAAACCTGTTCTGCTTCTGAGGGGGAGATTATTAATCAAACTTGATGATGCCTTTGAAGGTTGATCTTAAGGCCTATTATATGCCTTATTGAAACCTGAAAATGATTTGCAATATCAGCCTAAAGCTGTTCTATGTGTTGCAACAAAGGCAGTTTTGCCCAAGCTGTTCAGTCTGCTGAACAGGCTGGACATAAACTGTCTACGCTGCTCTACACTGATGAGCAGCTTGGGCAGTTTACAAGTGTTCTGTTCTTTGTGAACAGAAGCTGTTCTTTGTGAACAGGCTAAACACTTTATGGAATGTGTTTCCAAGTCCTCATGTATTCTTTTTGACTACAAGATCAGTTTACAAAGTATAAGACAAAGTGGAAATCAGAACTGCTCAGCCTGCCCAAGCTGTTCTGTTACATGAAGACAAAAGGTTATTTGAAGAAGGGTGACAGACCTTTTTCTTATATCAAAATAGGCCTTTACAAGGAAGAAAAAAACAAAGTTGACATTCCTTATTTGGTTAAAGGCAATGCAACAGTAGACAAAGTGAAAAGATAAAAGTTCTGCACATGTGAAGACAAGTCTGCTTTTCAGAAAGATGCAGAAAAGGTTATGTTGTCTTTTCAACAAGACTTCTCCTTTTTCATTCCGTCCAATGAAGAAACTTCACTTAGATCCTCTGAGTGAGTATAAAAAGAAGCTTCCAAGGATTGATCGATTAAGCCAAAAAGCTAAGTGCTAAAAACAAGAGTGAACGTGCATTCAAAGTGTGTCTTTCATGCATGCAAGTCTGCTTGAATAAAACAATGCTCAGTGTCTAAGCTGTTCTTGTTCAAGTTGTTCCTCAGAGTCTTGTAAACACAGTGAGTGATTCTTAGTGAGTGTATTCATTGTAATTAGTTTAAATCAGTCTTAGACTAGTTAGATATACAGTTGTATCTGTCATCTCAGCTTGAACCTTTCCGCATTCAAGCTTGTTTGTAATTAACATTTGTTAATAATACATACAAACATTGAGAAAATTGTGTGTAGTTTTTAAAGTGCTGTATTCACTCTCCCCTCTACAGCTTAAAGCTATATACTTGGGATATCTTTTGGGACCTACAACTGGTATCAGAGCCATTTTAGAGTGTGTGTCATTCTAGATCTCTCATTCTCCCAAAGTTTCCATGGACAACAGTGCTGCAAGTTCCTCATACTATGACAATGGCTCAATGGGCAAACCTCCAAAGTTCAATCATCAGAACTTTTCTTGTTGGAAGTGCAGAATGATGCTCTACTTAGAGAATCTGGATGTACAACTACCAGAGATTGTAATGGAGGGTCCCTATGTGCCAACCACTGTTACAACAATAACTCCTGCTGTTGAAGGAGCTGCTCCTGAGATCAGAACATTTGAGAAAGCAAAAGCTCAATGGTCTGATGAAGACAAAAGACTGGTGGCTCTTGATGCAAAGGCCAGAAACAATCTGGTCATCTCTTTACCTGATGATGTGTTCAAACAGGTTGAGAAGATGAAGACTGCCAAGGAGATGTGAGATACTTTGTGTACCGTCTATGATGGACCCACAATCACACTTGACAACAGGATTAACAATCTTGTTAGACAGTATGAACTCTTCTTTGCAAAACCAAAGGAGTCTCTCACTGAAACCTACACCAGGTTTACTGCTCTTGTAAATGATCTCAAAGCTGTTGGGATCACCAAGGACAGCCTGACTTTGGTAAACAAGTTCTTAGATGTTCTGCCTGAAGAATGGAATTATTTTTCTACAATTTTAAGGAATTCAGGTACCATCAAAAGTATGGATCTTGTTAACTTATATGGATCCTTACTAAATGATGAGCAATCAAGGCAACAGAAGAGAAATGCCTTGGAAATATCTAGGAAAGGTGCAGCCTTTGTCGCTCGTGTGAGACAACCTGTAAATCAAGTGAGTGATGTGTTCACTCAACCTGATCAACAGGCTGATGATAAGGAGGAAATGTCTGATGAGGAAGACAATGCAGATAGTGCTGAACTGGATGATGAGCAGATGATAGCCATGCTTGTCAAAAAGTTCAACAAGAAAAGGTTTGGAAGAAACATGCTACAGGGAAGCTCAAATGCTGTCAAAAAGAAAGCATTTGACAACACCAAAGCTGAGTGCTTCAAATGTGGCAAAACTGGCCATATAGCTGCTGACTGTGTGTCAAAAACTGTTGGTCAGACATCCAAACCACACAAGACAAACAGGGATGATGGCTATCGGGTTAAGTATCTTATGGCCATGGCTAAGCTGAGGAAGTTAGAAAACTCAGTGGTTTCTAACAGGCAAAAGGGACTAATGGCTGAAACTTGTGACTAGGAGGAGTCTGATTCATCATCTGATGAAGAAGACAACAACTGTCTGATGGCCAACACTGATGTCCCATCAACAAGCAACTTCAAACAAGATCTGGCTGAAGCTGAAGCTTTCAGCAGCTTGGAGAACTGGAACCCTACAATGATGTATAAGGTACAAAATTTTATGGATTACAGTTCTGAAGAAAAAGTTAAAATGTTTGAATATATGCTTGTTGATCTAAAAGCTGCTGTTGAGAAGCATGCTGTTTTATTGTCTGAAATCTCTAAGCTTAAAAATGATATTGAAACAAAATCCAGTAAACTGGACAGCTTCCATAAGTCGGAAGCTGAGCTTGATGAATTAAAACACATCAATTCCATTTTACTGGAAGAAAAGAGAGAAACAGATATAAAACATGCTAAGCGTCAAAAGATAGTTGACTCTTGGTGCCAATTTGTACAAAAAGTCAGCCACTGCATAAGTCAACAGATTCCTGCACAAATCCAAGCCTATCTTGGAGGGGATCTTGACACAGTAGCTTCCATTGTTGAGGTTAATAATTTAAAAGAAGACTTGTCCACTCTTGGTGAGCTTCCAAACACTTTTATTCAAAGAGTGAATGGTAAATTAATCTCAACAAACAGGTTTGTCAGGCCTCAAAACACTGACAGCTTGTGTGAACCTAGCTCAAAAGCTGTTGATGAAATGAGTTTTTCATCTAATAAGCTTGCTAAGTGTTCTGCTGATTCACACAAGCAAAAGAAAGGAAAGCATGTCCAAACTGCAGCTGTGGACACCAAACCTGTTGACAAAACAGACTTTGGGTCTAAAGCTGGTGTAAGAAGGCATACTAATCCTTTTAATGCCGAACACATTGAAAATAAGTTTTCAAAGGGAAAGCAGTCTGCCTTTAACAAGAGTAAGTCTCAGGTTGAAGGCAAACCTGCTGTGATTTCAAATAAGTTTTCTAATCATAGTGGTAAACTGGTGTTAAATGAGAATAAATATTTAAAAACCAGGAATAATGATTATGTTGATAGGCAACATCAATCACATCTCAGGAAGAGCAAAGGCAAAGCGATTGCTCAGCCTGAGAGATCTGGGAATAAGTTTCCTAAACCTGTGGAAGGTCAAAAGCCAATCAAGCTTCCTATCTTTGATATCTGCCCTCCTAAAAAGAGGAAAGAAGAGACAGGCAAAGCTGTGGCTATTGAACTTTCCACTCAAGCTGTTGATTCATCAAAAAGTAATAAGTTTGCTAAATCTGCTGATGGAATCAATAGAAATAACCCAGAATGTGTTTCTGAAAGGTCTTCTTCCAAAAATGCTAAAAGGAGAAAGCGTTATAAATGTGGAATGAAGACACATCTGGCCAAAGACTGTCCTGAAACTGTGGACATGAGGCCTGCTAACTCTGATGCTTCCCTCACTGCCAACATAAACAGTGTTGGAAACATCTTAGCCAATGAGAGTGGTATTCAAACTGATACCATTCAAATAGGGAATATTAGAGTTGACATTACAAGTCCATCAACAAATGTTGATGAAGTAGGAGAACTCATCTCTGTGATGAGTTCCCCTAAAAGTATCTAATATTCTTCTTATCACTCTGCAGGAAAAACAACCATCCCAGGTTTGGTACTTGGACAGTGGCTGCTCAGGGCACATGACAGGTTGTAAGGACCTGCTGAGTGATCTCAGGCCTGAAAAAGGGCCAAAAGTCACATTTGGTGATAATGTACAGGGGGGATCCACTGAGGGATATGGAACTCTTAAAGCTGGTGCTGCAGTGTTCAAAAGAGTAGCCTATGTGGTTGGGCTAAAACATAACCTTGTTAGCATAAGCCAACTGTGTGATGCTGGCTATAAGGTTAACTTTGATGAGCACCTGGGTTACATATTGGATCCCCAAGGCAAAGTTGTAATGTGTGCTCAACGAAAGAAAGGTGTATATGTTGTGGACATGCAATCTGCTAATCCCACAACTGAAACCTGCTTCCTCACAAGAACAAATGTAGACTTAAACTGGTTATAGCACAAAAGGCTGTCACATCTGAACTTCAAGAACATCAACAAACTCTGTAAGAAAGAGTTAGTGACAGGTTTGCCTTCTATGACCTTTGTTAAAGATAAACTCTGCACAGCTTGTGAGAAAGGCAAGCAGAGAAAATCATCATTTAAATCCAAACATAACTTCTCTATTGATACTCCTCTTTTCTTAATCCATATGGACTTGTTTGGACCTGTTAATGTCCCAAGTCTAGGAGGAAGAAGATACACTCTAGTAATGGTTGATGAGTTCTCCAGGTACACATGGATTATCTTCTTGAAGAGCAAAGGAGAGGCTGCTAGAGAAATTATTGGATTTGTGAAAAAGATGGAAATGCTGAACTCTGCCCAGGTAAAGAAGCTTAGAAGTGATCATGGTACTGAATTCAGAAACAGTACTCTTGAGGACTTCTGTGAAAAGAAAGGAATCACTCAAAACTTCTCAGCTGTAAGAACTCCACAACAAAATGGAGTTCTGAAAGGAGAAACAGAACTCTCATTGAAGCTGCTAGAACCATGCTGTGTGCATCTGGTTTACCTTCATCATTCTGGGCTGAAGCTGTTAACACTGCCTGCTTCACCCAAAATAGATCCTTAGTGGTGAAAAGGTTCAACAAGACCCCCTATGAGCTGCTCAAAGGGAGGAAACCAAATGTCAGTTACTTCCATGTGTTTGGCTGTCCCTGCTTCATTTTGAATCAAAGGGATCAACTGGCAAAGTTTGAACCAAAAGCTGATGAAGGTGTGTTTGTTGGCTACTCTGCTATCTCTAAAGCCTACAGAGTAGGTGATAGATGAATCTATCAATGTCACCTTTGAAGAGTCCAAGAATGCTCCCACCAAAGCTGTTCCTGAATCAGTTTCAGGAGAATTAAACTTTGATGATCTAATGCATTCAAACAGTGAAGAGGACTCAAAAGCTTCCACAACACCCAGTGTGGAACCTGTTAATCATGATGGGCATGATGATGATTATGTCAATACACCCTGTGTGAATAAGTGTACTGACCTAATTACAACTGCATGTCCTGAACCTATCAATGCTGATTTTCCTGGTTCCTCTGCTGATATGTTCAACAGTGGTCAGTCATGTTCAACAAGTGAGCAGGCTCAAGACAACAGTATGTCTGAAAATCTTGAGAGCTGTTCAACAGGACCTGCTGAAGCTGCTGATAACTCAGGAGAATCATCATTGAAGAATGATCCTAAGTGGATCAGATATCACCCCAATGATCAAATAATTGGTGACATCAACAAAGGGGTACAAACAAGGTGGGACAGCTTAATCCTAAGTGGATCAGATGTCACCCCAATGATCAAATAATTGGTGACATCAACAAAGGGGTACAAACAAGGTGGGACAGCTTAGGGAACTTCTGTATGTTCTCTAGTTTTGTTTCACTAATGGAGCCAAAGAAAGTGGACGAAGCACTAAAAGATGCCAATTGGATCACTGCCATGCAAGAAGAACTCAATCAGTTTGAGAGAAACAAGGTATGGAAGCTGGTCCCTGCACCTAAAGGCAAAACTATAATTGGCACTAAATGGGTTTTTCAGAAATAAGATGGATGAGCAAGGTCATGTCATAAGAAATAAGGCAAGACTGGTTGCTCAAGGTTATAGACAGGAGGAAGGAATTGACTATGATGAGACATTTGCTCCTGTGGCCAGGCTAGAAGCAATTCATTTGTATCTAGCCTACGCTGCTCATAAGAGCATTAAGGTATTTCAAATGGATGTGAAGAGTGCATTTTTAAATGGGAAGCTGCAAGAAGAAGTTTATGTCAAGCAGCCTCCAGGTTTTGAAAATGAACATCATCCAGGTTTTGTCTATAAGTTTGATAAAGCTCTCTATGGTCTCAAACAAGCCCCTAGAGCCTGGTATGACACTCTTACTGAGTTCCTTATGAGCAATGGGTATTCCAGAGGTAAAGTGGATATTACACTGTTCATAAAGAAGGTGAAATCTGATATTATGCTTGTTCAAATTTATGTGGATGATATAATATTTGGTTCTACCAATGAGCAGTTATGCAAGAATTTTTCATTACTCATGAAATCTAAATATGAAATGAGTATGATGGGAGAACTTACTTTCTTTTTAGGATTACAGGTTAAACAAACCTCAACTGGAATTTTCATAAATCAAAGAAAGTATACCTTAGATCTCTTGAAAAAGTTTAAATTTGATCAAAGTTCTCCTATTAAAACCCCAATGGCAACCAATGTAAAATTGAATGTTGATACCAGTGGCAAAGCTGTTTCAGTAACAGCTTACAGAGGTATGATTGGGAGCTTGCTATACTTAACTGCTAGTAGACCTGATATTATGTTTGCCACTTGTCTGTGTGCTAGGTTCCAAGCTGATCCAAAGGAATCTCATCTAGCTGCTGTTAAGAGAATCTTCAGATACCTGAAGGGTACACCTGGTTTGGGTCTTTGGTATCCCAAAGACTCCAGCCTTGAACTAACAGGTTATTCAGATTCTGATTTTGCAGGCTGCAGGCTAGATAGGAAAAGCACAACAGGTGGATGTCAACTCCTTGGTGGTAAGTTGATAAGTTGGTGCAGCAAGAAGCAGAACTCAGTGTCTACTTCTACTGCTGAAGCTGAGTACATTGTTGCTGGAAGCTGCTATGGGCAGATTCTGTGGATGCAGCGTCAGCTTGAAGGTTATGGGATTGTGTATAGGAAAATTCCTATTCTGTGTGATAACACAAGTGCCATAGCCATTTCCAACAATCCAGTATTTCATTCTAGAACAAAGCATATTGAAGTCAGACATCACTTCATCAGGGATCACATTCAGAAAGGTAATGTGGAGGTAAGTTTTATTTCCACAAATGAACAGCTTGCAGACATTTTCACCAAACCTCTGGATGAAACAAGGTTTAATTACCTTGTCAGCAAGCTGGGCATGTTAAAAAAAAGTGACTAAGTGTCCTTAAAGGTCTAAAACTTTGTATGTCTCACACTGATCAAGGTTCTCAGATTAGCTTAGACAGAACAGGCTCTGCGTGTTATGTATTTAGCCACTTTTCTAAAATCCTTGATCAGCTTAACATATAACAGGCTGAACACAAACAGTTTACTCGTCCAGCCTGATCTGATGGTCCATTCTTCACTCTGCTCATTCCCTCACACTGACTTTCAAGACATTGTCTTGTAACCTGCTCAGCTATTGGACACAGCCTGTTCCTACATAGTTGAACAGGCTGAGGGAACAACTTGAAGAATGAACAGCTTGTGATGACCCTGCTCATCACAGGTTTGACCAACAGCTTAGACCAACAGTTTTAATTACCTTTCTTCAAACTTAAGTTACTTAATTTATGTTTTTATTTAACTTAATTACCGCGGATAATGTGGGTTACGTGTGTTAGTGATTAAAAAGGGCTCAAGTGGTCTGACAAACGGTCTGACATGGACAACCGTTCCGTTTTCCGTTAACGACCTTTTCAAATCAACCGCCCAAATATTTCTCTCTCATACATACTCACATTCAAATCCTATAAATACCTCATACTGTTACATCTTCGTCTTCCTCACTACTATCATCTGCCTTCTAAGAACCCTAAATATTCGACTAAGTGTCTTGTACTTCTGCTACTTTCCCTACTCTCAAAATGGCTCACAGAAACAACCCCTTTCTACCAGTGTTTGTTGGTGATGATGTGCAGAAACATCCATCAGTCACCACAATGCTAACCCTCAAACCCACAAACTATATTGCCAACCTCACAATCCCCAAAAACTATGTGGGGAAAGGTTATGATCAAATGGTGGAGTTTTTGCAAGTTCATCCGTTGAACTATGCTATGACTGCAACTCCTGGTGTCCTGTACCAGGATATGGTGTACGAGTTCTGGTACACTTGTGCCTACAACCCCAACACCAAAGTCATCAAGGGGACTATTCTCAATGGGACTCAGACCATTGAGATTACTGCTGATCTTCTCAGGGAGGTTCTTCATATGCCCGTTGCTGATTCATATGATATGCCCCAGCCTGAAAATGAGCAAATGGGAAATTTGCTACGCTTCTGTGGTGTAGCAGAACCCAAAATTGGAGCAACGCTGTACAGGAAGGATTTGTTTCCTACCAACAGCTTTCTGTTTGCTTCTGTGATGATGAGTTTCAGCAGCAAAGTTGGTTCATTTGACCAACTGAGCCGTGATGAAGTCCCAATAGTCTTACAGCTGGTGGATGGGACTACAATCGATATGGCTAAGTGGATCTTTCTGAACTTGAGGAACCTGGTGCAGCAAGAGCCAAGACCAGCTGCTGTTCGATACCCCAGGTTTCTGAGCCTCATATTCGGACACATTTGTGGTGAGCATCTGTACAACTCTCAGCCTTTACTTCATACTGCTGCATTTCCTGTAATAGGGAATAGAGTTTTCTACACTGCTGTACTTCCAAATGAGCCTCCTCTGTCCACACCAATGAGGAGGCTGTTAGGATTGGTGGAAGGACCCTCTGCTGTGAGGGTGGATCCAGAAGCTGCTGCTCCCAAGAGAAAATCCAAAGCCAGGTCCAAACTTGTTAAGAGGACCCTAGCAACCACTGAAGCTGGGCCTGTGCAAAAGAAGGCCAAAACAGCTCAGTCTGAGTCTGCACTCTTAGCCTCTGTGGCTGAGGGGGAGCAGGCTCCTCACCCTGGTTCATTCGTTGAACCTGAAGCCTCTGTGCCTGGTGCCTTTGTGGCACCTGAGACTATGGAACAGGCCAACCCACCTGTTTCTGACCCAGTCTCAAAACCTGTCCAGTCTGAACCCCTCATCACCTTTTCACAATCACCCACTTCATCTATCAACTACCAATGGAAATCCCTCTCCAAAAAGAAACCAGCCCAAACAACCACCTCCTCTGTTCCCTCCCAACAGGGTTCAGTTGTAAGAGAAGCCACCCCTGCTGCCTCTCCTATATTGGGAGAAGGTTCAGCACACTTGGAGCATGCTTCACTCTAACCTGAGTCCACCAAGAGTCAGCCTAGACCCTCTGGTTCCTCCCAACAGGAACCAGTTGTACAAAAGGAGATAACCACCTCAACTATTCCAGCCTCCCAATAGGCTGAGAATATTGAAAGACAGGAGCCCTCTCCACTCCACACTGAGTCCACACTGTCCCCCCACTCAAACTTCTTTACACCCTGAGTCTGCACGAGGTGCCCACGCTCCTTGTATAGACCAATCAGCAGCTTAGCCTCAAACTTCTGCTCCCCATGATACAGCTGTTCTACACCAAACAACTGCTGAGGGACCAACAACCCAAGCTGATGAACCTCAGGGATCATACCATCCCTCTGGTGAGGCTGCTCCCTCTATGCAAACTCCATCAGCAGGTTTCACCACTGCTGATGTTGAAATGCATATCCCATCTCCCCATGATGAGGTGCTTTTACACCAAGGCACTGCAGAGGGAACATCCACTGGTCTTCATGAGGATGTTGCAACACAAGCAGCATCTGAAAGGCCCCTAACATCAAGCCCTTCTCCTGATGAAGCAGCTACAGCCGCTGCTGAGGGACCCTTTGACCCCTCCAAGCTGGGCCACATTACTTTTGCCCAGGCTATGGAGCTTCTCTCCAATGTTCCTCTTCCCTCTCCCTCACATCCTCGTACACCAGCCTCATCATCATCTTCTCCATCCACCCAATCTAAACAGTCAACCAATACACCTCCATCTCCTAAAGACCTGCCTTTGAAGGATCAGCTTTCTCTGCTGACCAACAAAGTTGGTTCTTTAGAAACTACTATGACCTCTCTACCCTCTATTATTTCAGACTCTGTGTCTGAACAGCTTAAGGGGTTCTTTGATTTGTTCAAAGACTCCTTCCCTGCCACTCCAGAAACAGATAATTCTCCACAGCTGCAAAATGTGTCCACCTCCCTCTCCTCCATTCTTTCACTACAACAGGACTCTGTGTCCTCAATGACAGCTATTTCTCAATAGCTGTCATCTCTCCTAACTTCCTGCAACACTACTCTTCCTAATACTCTGGCCAGCTTGAACTCACTCATTGGCTCCCTATCAAATTTTGTGTCATCAAACCTTGCTGATGTGCAAGATTCTCTCGAATTACATCTTGCACTCCTTCAAAGTTTGCTGTTCACAGCTTCTGATAGGGAAAATATTGTTAAGCTGACCTCTCATGCTGATACCCATTCCTCTTCTCTTCAAACCTGTCTTACCCAGCTTGCAGAGGTGAAGGACAACTTTGCATTCTTAGTGAATAGCCTTGTTGGCCCCAGGCCTGCTGCCAAAACTGCTGGCAAGCCTGATGACTTTGTGTCTTCAGGCAGACCGGGTATTGAAGGTGCTGGTACATCTCCTTCAAAGGGGGAGAAGTCGTCTGCCTCGAAGACTAAGTCTAAGGGGGAGAAAACTTCTTCTCCTAAGGAGAAATCAGTGCCTGCAACACTCACTAGTCAACCAGCAGGAGCTTTAACAGGTACACTGGAGGGTGCCTCCCATGCTGCTCAGCCTACTCAGGCTGAATCTCCAACCCCTGCTCACTCTAAGGGGGAGGAAACTATTCCTGAGGGCAGGCCAAGCAGCAAAAGGAGGCAATCGATTTTAGAAGAAGAAGAAGAGGAGGAGGAAAGTCCTGAAGCTGCCGTCACTACAGCAGCTAAAGGTAAAGAAATAGCAGCAACTGATCCTCAACAGCAGAAAGCAGCAGAGAGCCAATTTCAGAAAGCCAGGGCCAAAGAAATGGGTCTTCCTATGCAAAAGTATTTTGAGTTTAGAGAAGAACAACTTCAAGCCCTGGAAGCTTTAAGAAAAGATGAAGAATCTGCAAAAGCTGCTAAGTCTTTTGCACTTCAAGAGGCAAGGAAAGTTAAGATGTCCTCTCTTGTTGTGCAAAAGAAAATTTTGGAAGCTGCTAAGGGAACAGCAGATGAGAAGGAAGCTGAAAAAGAAAAAGGTGCTCTGGTCTCAGTGGCCAAAACTTCAGTGCCTTCTGCAAGAGCTCACTTTCACTTTGACAACCTGGCAAGAAGAAAACTTCAAGATGTTGCTAATAGAAGGCTTGCTAAGGAGGCAATTGTCAAAGCTGTGCCAATTTCAAGAAAAGGCAGTCAGTGGAAGTTGAAAATAACCAGAATGGGTGCAGCAGGCCCATAACTAGAAACATATGACTTCACTGATGTTGCACAAATGGGGTACATAGAGTGGATTGAGCTGGCAGTTGCTCTGAGTGAGTCTAAGTCTGAAACTGCTAAGACTCTCAGAGCATATGTGAAGAAGCTGATGGAGAGAGTGAAGAATCTTGGCCTGATCTCCAAAGAGGTAAGTGAAGGTGTCTATGTGACACAACCAAAAATAAAGGCCAGGAGGACAAGGAAGGACACTGAGATGGAACAACTCCTCATCCTGATAGAACAAGGTGACTATGCCATTGAGATGAAAGGAGTTGATCACAGCCTGCCTAGTGGAATTGAGTTTGAAGATGGCAAGATCATTGAAGAGCCTGAGCTGGGGGCATTTTTTGTAGATCCCTTAACTCAAAAGAAATGCTTTCAGAGAGCATCAGATCTATACAAGGTGGATCTGAGACAGCTTGTAGCCTTCAGACTTGCAGTTTCATTCAGGCAGTCAAGCAGGTGGAGAGCAGCTATCAGGGATCAGCTCAGAGGCTGTTTCGAAAAAGGTGAACTAGAGGATCCCAAGTTTATGATAATATGAAGTGAGATTCAAGAACTTGAGGATACTAGAGAGGAAGTGGAAAAGATGTTTGAAGGTCCCCCTCCATTGTGATGAAATCCATCTGCCATCTGGGCAGGTGAAGAATGGAAGCTGTCCATCAGTTGGACAGGCTTATCATTTTCTGCTCCCAACAAAAACATTCCAATGTACATTAGTTGTACTTTATTTACATATGTCGTAATTTTCTTTTACATTAGTTGTAATATACATTAGTACATCAGTTGTACTATTGTAAGAACATGTGTTGTTCTAATGTAATAAAAAATCAGTGTATATATAAACTGATCTTTTACTTTATGTTGATGTTGTAATTTTATTTCAACAAATGTACTGTAAAATATATATAGTGACTTTTGATAAGGCCAACTTAGACTGGTTATTGCAAATAGGGGGAGATTGTTAGGCACAAAAAGGCCTCAGTCAAACCTGTTCTGCATCTGAGGGGGAGATTATTAATCAAACCTGTTGATGCTTTTGAAGGTTGAATTTAAGGCCTGTTATATGCCTTATTGAAACCTGAAAATGATTTGCAATATCAGCCTTAAGCTGTTCTATGTGTTGCATGTGTTGCAACAAAGGCAGTTTTGCTCAAGCTGTTCAGTCTGCTGAACAGGCTGAACATAAACTGTCTACGCTGCTCTACACTGGTGAGCAGCTTGGGCAGTTTACAAGTGTTCTGTTCTTTTTGAACAGAACCTGTTCTTTGTGAACAGGCTAAACACTTTATGGAATGTGTTTCCAAGTCCTCATGAATTGTTTTTGACTGCAAGATCAGCTTACAAAGTCGAAGACAAAGTGGAAATCAGAACTGCTCAGCGTGCCCAAGCTGTTCTGCTACATGAAGACAAAAGGTTATTTGAAAAAGGGTGACAGACCTTTTTCTTATATCAAAATAGGCCTTTACAAGGAAGAAAAACACAAAGTTTACATTCCTTATTTGGTTAAAGGCAATGCAATAGTAGACAAAGTGAAAAGACAAAAGTTCTGCACATGTGAAGATAAGTCTGCTTTTCAGAAAAGTGCAGAAAATGTTATGTTGTCTTTTCAACAAGAGTTCTCTTTTTCATTCCGTCCAATGAAGAAGCTTCACTTAGATCCTCTGAGTGAGTATAAAAAGAAACTTCCAAGGATTGAAAGAAAAAAGCCAAAAAGCTAAGTGCTGAAAACAAGAGTGAACGTGCATTCAAAGTGTGTCTGACATGCATGCAAGTCTGCTTGAATAAAACAGTGCTCAGTGTCTAAGCTGTTCTTGTTCAAGCTGTTCCTCAGAGTCTTGTAAACACAGTGAGTGATTCTTAGTGAGTGTATTCATTGTAATTAGTTTAAGTCAGTCTTAGACTAGTTAAACATACTGTTGTATCTGTCATCTCAGCTTGAACCTTTCCGCATTCAAGCTTGTTTGTAATTAACATTTGTTAATAATACATACAAACATTGAGAAAATTGTGTGTAGTTTTTAAAGAGCTGTATTCACCCCCCCTCTACAGCTTAAAGCTATATACTTGGGATATCTTTTGGGACCTACAGAAGGATATGGAACTCTTCAAGCTGGTGCTGCTGTATTCAAAAGAGTAGCCTGTGTGTTCGGGCTAAAACATAATCTTGTAAGCATAAGTCAACTGTGTGATGCTGGCTACAAGGTTAACTTTGATGAGCACCTGGGTTACATATTGGATTCCCAAGGCAAAGTTGTGCTGTGTGCACAATGGAAGAAAGGTGTATATGTTGTGGACATGAAATCTGCTGACCCCACAACTGAAACCTGCTTTATCTGAAGAAGCAATGTAGACCTGAACTGGTTATGGCACAAAAGGCTTTCACACCTGAACTTCAAGAATATCAACAAACTCTGTAAGAAAGAGTTGGTAACAGGTTTGCCTTCTATAACCTTTGTTAAGGATAAAATCTGCACAGCTTGTGAGAAAGGCAAGCAGTGAAAACATCTTTTAAATCTAAGCATAATTTCTCTATTGATACTCCTCTCTTCTTAATCCACATGGACTTGTTTGGACCAGTCAGTGTCCCAACTCTAGGAGGTAGAAGATACACTCTAATAATGGTTGATGAGTTCTCCAGGTTTACATGGGTTATCTTTCTGAAGAGCAAAGGAGAGGCTGCTAGAGAAATCATTGGATTTATCAAAAAGATGGAAATGCTGAACTCTGCTCAAGCTAAGCAGCTTAGAAGTGATCATGGTACTGAATTCAGAAACAGTACTCTTGAGGACTTCTGTGAAGAAAGAGGGATTTCACAAAACTTTTCAGCTGTAAGAACTCAACAACAAATTGGAGTTGCTGAAAGGAGAAACAAATTTCTCATTGAAGATGCTAGAACCATGCTGTGTGCATCAGGTTTACCTTCATCATTTGGGCTGAAGCTGTCAACACTGCCTGCTTCACCTAAAACAGATCCTTGGTGGTGAAAAGGTTCAACAAGACTCCCTATGAGTTAATCAAATGGAGAAAGCCAAATATGAGCTATTTCCATGTGTTTGGATGTCCCTGCTTCATTCTGAATCAGAGGGACCAGCTGGAAAAATTTGAACCTAAAAATGATGAAGGTGTGTTTGTTGGATATTCTGCTATCTCCAAAGCCTACAGAGTATAAAACAACAAAAGAAATGTGATAGATAAATCTATCAATGTCACCTTTGAGGAGTCTAGGAGTGCTTCCACCAAAGCTATTCCCGAATCAGTTTCAGGAGTGTTCAGCTTTGATGATCTCATGCATTCCAAAATGAAGAAAAGGACTCAAAAGCTTCCACTACACCCAGAGTGGAACCAGTTAACCACAATGGACATGATGATGACTATGTTGATACACCCTGTGTGAATAAGTGTACTGACATAGTTACAACACCATGTCCTGAACCAATCAATGCTGATTTTCCTGGATCCTCTGCTGATATGTTCAACAATGGAGAGTCATGTTCAACAAGTGAACAGGCTCAAGATAACAGTGTGTCTGAAAATCTTGAAAGCTGCTTAACAGGACCTGTTGAAGATGCAAATGACTCAGGAGAATCTTCATTGAGGCAAGACCCTAAGTGGATCAGGTGTCACCCAAATGATCAAATAATTTGTGACATCAACAAAGGGGTGCAAACAAGATGGGACAGCTTAGGAAACTTTTGTATGTTTTCCAGCTTTGTGTCCCAAATTGAGCCTAAGAGAGTAGATGAAGCACTGAAAGATGCCAATTGGATCACTGCCATGCAAGAAGAGCTTAATCAGTTTGAGAGAAACAAAGTATGGAAGCTGGTCCTTGCTCCTAAATGAAAACCAATAATGGGCCCCAAATGGGTTTTCAGGAACAAAATGGATGAGCAAGGTCATGTTATTAGAAATTGCTGCAGAGTTAGTTCAAGATATTTTGGAACCTCCAGCTGATGTCATCGATGAATATCAACCTCCTGTGGTCGAGTCTGTAGGCACAGAGAGTCATGCTGAAGGAGAAGAAGCTAGGGAATAGGCTGAGGCTGAGGGTCACTGTAGGTCCCAAAAGATATCCCAAGTATATAGCCTTAAGCTGTAGAGGGGGGTGAATACAGCTATTTAAAAACTACACACAATTTTCTCAATGTTTGTATGTATTATCAACAAATGTTAATTACAAACGAGCTTGAATGCGGAAAGGTTCAAACTGAGATGACAGATACAACAGTATGTTTAACTAGTCTAAGACAGACTTAAACCAGTTACAATGAATACACTCACTAAGAATCACTCACTGTGTTTACAAGACTCTGAGGAATAGCTAGAACAAGAAGAACTTAGACACTGAGCACTGTTTTATTCAAGCAGATTTGCATGCATGAAAGACACACTTGAATGCACGTTCACTCTTGGTTTCAGCACTTAGCTTTTTGGCTTAATCTTTCAATCCTTGGAAGTTTCTTTTTATACCCACTCAGAGGATCTAAGTGAAGCTTCTTCATTGGACGGAATGAAAAAGGGAAAGTCTTGTTGAAAATACAACATAAACTTTTCTGCACATTCTGAAAAGCAAACTTGTCGTCATGTGGGCAGAACTTTTGTCTTTTCACTTTGTCTACTGTTGCATTGCCTTTAACTAAATAAGGAATGTCAACTTTATGTCTTTCTTCCTTTGTAAAGGTCTATTTTGATATAAGAAAAAGGTCTGTCACCCTTTTTCAAATATCCTTTTGTCTTCATGTAACAGAACAGCTTGGGCAGGCGGAGCAGTTCTGATTTCCACTTTGTCTTCGACTTTGTAAACTGATCTTGTAGTCAAAAACCATACATGAGGACTTGGAAACATATTCCATAAAGTGTTTAGCCTGTTCACAAAGAACAGGTTCTGTTCACAAAGAACAGAACACTTGTAAACTGCCCAAGCTGCTCACCAGTGTAGAGCAGCGTAGACAGTTTATGTCCAGCCTGTTCAGCAGACTGAACAGCTTGGGCAAAGCTGCCTTTGTTGCAACACATGCAACACATAGAACAACTTTAGGCTGATATTGCAAATCATTTTCAGGTTTCAATAAGGCATATAACAGGCCTTAAATTCAACCTTCAAAAGCATCAACAGGTTTGTTTAAGAATCTCCCCCTGAGATGCAGAACAGGTTTGACTGAGGCCTTTTTGTGCCTAACAATCTCCCCCTATTTGCAATAACCAGTCTAAGCTGGCCTTATCAAAAATCACTATATATTTTTACAGTACATTTGCTGAAATAAAATTACAACATCAAAGTAAAGTAAAAGATCGGTTTATATATACACTGATTTTTTATTACATAGAACAACACATGTTCTTACAAAAGTACAACTGATGTACTTATGTATATTACAACTAATGCAAAAGAGAAAACTACAACTTATGTAAATAAAGTACAACTAATGTACATCAGATTTTGGACTATTTTTGTTGGGAGCAGATAATGGTAAGCCTGTCCAACTGATGGACAGCTTCCATTCTTTTCATCTACCCAGATGGTAGATGGACTTCACTACAATGGAGGAGGACCTTCAAACATCTTCTCAAGTTATTCCCTTGTATCCTCAAGTTCTTCAATCTCTCTTCTTATGATCATAAACTTGGGATCTTCAAGTTCACCTCTCTTATAACAGCCTCTGAGCTGATCCCAGATAGCTGCTCTCCACCTGCTTGACTGCCTGAATGAAACTGCAAGTCTGGAGGATACAAGCTGTCTCAGATCCACCTTGTATAGATCTGATGCTCTCTGAAAGCATTTCTTCTGAGTTAAGGGATCTACAAAAAATGCCCCCAGCTCAGGCTCTTCAATGATCTTGCCATCTTCAAACTCTATTCCACTAGGCAGGCAGTGATCAACTCCTTTCATCTCAATAGCATAGTCACCTTGTTCTATCAAGATGAGGAGTTGTTCCATCTCAGTGTCCTTCCTTGTCCTCCTGGCCTTTATTTTTTGTTGTGTCACATAGACACCTTCACTGACTTCATGGCAGATCAAGCCAAGATTCTTCACTCTCTCCATCAGCTTCTTGACATATGCTCTAACAGTCTTAGCAGTTTCTGACTTAGACTCACTCAGAGCAACTGCCAGCTCAATCCATTCTCTGTACCCCATTTGTTCAACATCAGTGTAGTCATATGCCCTCAGGAATAAATTCCTCCCCCTTAGACTGAGCAGGGATTAGAGATTCAGCCTGAGTAGGCTGAGCAGCGTGAGAGGCACCCTCCATTGTACCTGTTGCAGATGCTCCTGCTGGTTGACCAGTGAGTATTGCAGGCACTGATTTCTCCTTAGGAGAAGAAGTTTTCTCCCCCTTAGACTTAGTCTTCGAGGCAGATCACTTCTCCCCCTTTGAAGGAGATGTACCAACACCTTCAACACCTGGTCTGCCTGAAGACACGAAGTCATCAGGCTTGCCAGCAGTTTTGGCAGCAGGCCTGGGGCCAACAAGGCTATTCACCAAGAATGCCAAGTTGTCCTTCACCTCTGCAAGCTGGGAAAGACAGGTTTGAAGAGAAGAGGATTGGGTATCAGCAAGGGAGGTCAGCTTAACAATGTTTTCCCTATCAGAAGCTGTGAACAGCAAACTTTGAAGCTGTGCAAGATGTAATTCTAGAGAATCTTGCACATCAGCAAGGTTTGATGACACAGAATTGGATAGGGAGCCAATGAGTGTGTTCAAGCTCGCTAGAGTAGCAGGAAGGGTAGAATTGCAAGAAGTTAGAAGAGATGACAGCTGTTGAGAAATAGCTGTCATTGAGGACACAGAGTCCTGTTGTAGTGAAAGAATTGAGGAGAGGGATGTGGATACAGTTTGCAGCTGTGCAGTGAGTGCAAGCAGCTGTGGAGAATTATCAGTTTGTGGAGTGGCAGGGAAGGAATCCTTGAACAGATCAAAGAACCCCTTAAGTTGTTCAGACACAGAGTCTGAAATAAGAGAGGGTAGAGAGGTCATAGTAGTTTCTAAAGAACCAACTTTGTTGGTCAGCAGAGAAAGCTGATCCTTCAAAGGCAGGTCTTTAGGAGATGGAGGTGTATGGGTGCACTGTTTAGATTGGGTTGATGGAGAAGAAGATGATGAGGCTGGTGTATGAGGATGTGATGGAGAGGGAAGAGGAACAGTTGAGAGAAGCTCCATAGCCTGGGCAAAAGTAATGTGGCCCAGCTTGGAGGGGTCAAAGGGTCCCTCAGTAGTGGCTGTAGCTGCATCATAAGGAGAAGGGGTTGATGTTGGGGGCCTTTCAGATGCTGCTTGTGTTGCAACACCTTCATGAAGGCCAGTGCGTGTTCCCTCTGCAGTGCCATGGTGTAAAAGCACCTCATCATGGGGAGATGGGATATGCATTTCAACATCAGCAGTGGTGAAACCTGCTGATGGAGTTTGCATGGAAGGAGCAGCCTCACCAAAGGGATGGTATGTTCCCTGAGGATCATCAGCTTGGGTTGTTGGTCCCTCAGCAGCTGTTTGGTGTAGAACAGCTGTATCATAGGGAGCAGAAATTTGAGGTTGAGCTGCTGATTGGTCTATACCAGCAGTGTGGGCACCTCGTGCAGACTCAGGGTGTAAAGAAGTTTGAGGAGGGGACAGTGTGGACTCAGTATGGAGTGGAGAGAGCTCCTGTCTTTCAATATTCTCAGCCTGTTGGGAAGCTGGAATAGTTGAGGTGGCTATCTCCGTTTGTACAACCGGCTCCTGTTGGGAGGAACCAGAGGGTCCAGGCTGACTCTGGGTGGACTCAGGTTGGAGTGAAGCAGGCTCCAATTGTGCTGAACCTTCTCCCAAAATAGGAGAGGCAGCAGGGGTGGCTTCTCTTACAACTGAACCCTGTTGAGAGGGAACAGAGGAGCTGGTTGTTTGGGCTGGTTTCTTTTTGGGTAGAGATTTGCGTTGGTATTGAATGGATGAAGTGGGTGATTGTGGAGAGGTGATGAGGGGTTCAGACTGGACAGGTTTAGAGACTGGGTCAGAAACAGGTGCGTTGGCCTGTTCCCTGGTCTCAGGTGCCACAGAGGCACCAGCCACTAAGGATTCAGGTTCAACAGATGAACCAGGGTGAGGAGCCTGCTCCTCCTCAGCCACAGAGGCTAAGGGTGCAGACTCAGTTTTGGCCTTCTTTTGAACAGGCCCAGCTTCAGTGGTTGCCATGGTCCTTTTAACAAGTTTGGACCTGGCTTTGGATTTTCTCTTGGGAGCAACTTCTGGATCCACCCTCACAGCAGAGGGTCCTTTCACCAATCCTAACAACCTCCTCATTGGTGTTGACAGAGGAGGCTCATTTGGAAGAACAGCAGTGTAGAAAACTCTATTCCGTATTACAGGGAAGGTAGCAGTATGAAGTAAAGGCTGAGAGTTGTACAAGTGCTCACCACAAGTGTGCCTGAAGATGAGGCTCAGAAACCTAGGGTATCGAACAGCAGCTGGTATTGTCTCCTGCTGCACCAGGTTCCTCAAGTTCAGGAAGATCCACTTAGCCATGTCCATTGTAGTCCCATCCACCAGCTGTAGGACTATTGGGATTTCATCACGGCTCAGTTGGTCAAATGAGCCAACTTTGCTGCTGAAGCTCATCATCACTGAGGCAAATAGAAAACTGTAGGTAGGAGACAGATCCTTCCTAAACAGCGTAGCTCCGATTTTGGGTTCTACTACACCACGGAAGCGTAGCAAATTGCCCATTTGTTCATTTTCAGGCTGAGGCATGTCATATGAATCAGCAATGGGCAGATGAAGAACCTCCCTGAGAAGATCAATAGTGATCTCAATGGTCTGAGTCCCATTGAGAATAGTCCCTTTGATGACTTTGGTGTTGGGGTTGTAGGCACAAGTGTACCAAAACTCGTACACCATCTCCTGGTACAGGACACCTGGAGTAGCAGTCATGGCATAGTTCAACGGATGAACTGTCAAAAACTCCACCATTTGGTCATAACCTTTCCCCACATAGTTTTTGGGGATTGTGAGGTTGGAAATGTAGTTAGTGGGTTTGATGGTTAGCATTGTGGTGACTGATGAATGTTTCTGCACATCATCACCAACAAATACTGGTAGAAAAGGGTTGTTTCTGTGAGCCATTTTGAAAGTAGGGAGAGTAGCAGAAGCACAAGACACTTAGTCGATTTTTAGGGTTCTTAGGAGGTTTATGGTAGTAGTGAGGAAGACGAAGATGAAACAGTATGAGGTATTTATAGGATTTGAATGTGAGTGGGTATGAGAGAGAAATATTTGGGCGGTTGATTTGAAAAGGTCGTTAACGGAAAACGGAACGGTTGTCCATGTCAGACCGTTTGTCAGACCACTTGAGCCCATTTTAATCACTAACATACGTAACCCACATTATCCACAGTAATTAAGTTAAATAAAAACAGAAATTAAGTAACTTAACTGTGAAGAAAGGTAATTAAAAACTGTTGGTCTAAGCTGTTGGTCAAACCTGTGGTGAGCAGGGTCATCACAAGCTGTTCACTCTTCAAGCTGTTCCCTCAACTTGTTTAGCCATGTAGGAACAGGTTGTGTCCAATAGCTGATCAGGTTACAAGACAATGTCTTGTAAAGCAGTGTGAAGGAATGAGTAGAGTGAAGAATGAACCATCAGAGCAGGCTGGACGAGTAAACTGTTTTTGTTCAGCCTGTCGTATGTTCAAGCTGTTCAAGGATTTCAGAAAAATGGCTAAGTACAGAACATGCATAGCCTGTTCTGTCTAGTTGTTCTGAGAAACTTGAGCAGTGTGAGACATACAAAGTCTTAGACCTTTGAGGACACTTAGTCACTTTTGTTTAACATGCCCAACTTGCTGACATGGTAATTAAACCTGGTTTCATCAAGAGGTTTGGTGAAAATGTCTGCAAGCTGTTCATTTGTGGAAATAAAACTTACCTCCACATTACCTTTCTGAATGTGATCCCTGATGAAGTGATGTCTGACTTCAATATGCTTTGTTCTTGAATGAAATACTGGATTGTTGGAAATGGCTATGGCACTTGTGTTGTCACACAGAATAGGAGTTTTCCTATACACAAGCCCATAGTCCTCAAGCTGATGCTGCATCCACAGAATCTGCCCACAGCAGCTTCCAGCAGCAATGTACTCAGCTTCAGCAGTAGAAGTAGACACTGAGTTCTGCTTCTTGCTACACCAACTTATCAACTTTCCACCAAGAAGTTGACATCCACCTGTTGTGCTTTTCCTACCTAGCCTGCAGTCTGCAAAATCAGAATCTGAATAACCTGTTAGTTCAAGACTTGAGTCTTTGGGATACCAAAGACCCAAACTTGATGTGCCCTTCAGGAAACTGAAGATTCTTTTAACAGCAGCTAGATGAGATTTCTTTGGGTCAGCTTGGAACCTAGCACACAAACAGGTGGCAAACATAATATCAGGTCTACTAGCAGTTAGATATAGCAAGCTCCCAATCATACCTCTGTAAGCTGTTACTGAAACAGCTTTGCCACTGCATCAGCATCCAATTTTACATTGGTTGCCATTGGGGTTTTAATAGGAGAACTTTGATCAAATTTAAACTTTTTCAATAGATCTAAAGTATACTTTCTTTGATTTATAAAAATTCCAGTTGAGGTTTGTTTAACCTGTAATCCTAAAAAGAAAGTAAGTTCTCCCATCATACTCATTTCATATTTGGATTTCATGAGTAATGAAAAATTCTTGCATAACTGCTCATTGGTAGAACCAAATATTATATCATCCACATAAATTTGAACAAGCATAATATCATATTTCACCTTCTTTATGAACAGTGTGGTGTCCAGTTTACCTCTGGAATACTCATTGCTCATAAGGAATTCAGTAAGAGTGTCATACCAGGCTCTAGGGGCTTGTTTGAGACCATAGAGTGCTTTGTCCAACTTATAGACAAAACATGGATATTGTTCATTTTGAAAACCTGGAGGCTGCTTGACATAAACTTCTTCTTGCAGCTTTGATTCAAAAATGCACTCTTCACATCCATTTGAAATACCTTAATGCTCTTATGAGCAGCGTAGACTAGATACAAACGAATTGCTTCTAGCCTGGCCACAGGAGCAAATGTCTCATCATAGTCAATTCCTTCCTCCTGTCTATAACCCTGAGCAACCAGTCTTGCCTTATTTCTTATGACATGACCTTGCTCATCCATCTTATTCCTGAAAACCCATTTAGTGCCAATTATAGTTTTACCTTTAGGAGCAGGGACCAACTTCCATACCTTGTTTCTCTCAAACTGATTGAGTTCTTCTTGCATGGCAGTGATCCAATTGGCATCTTTTAGTGCTTCATCCACTTTCTTTGGCTCCATTAGTGAAACAAAACTAAAGAACATATAGAAGTTCCCTAAGCTGTCCCACCTTGTTTGTACCCCTTTGTTGATGTCACCAATTATTTGATCATTGGGGTGACATCTGATCCACTTAGGATCATTTTTCAATGATGATTCTCCTGAGTTATCAGCAGCTTCAGCAGGTCCTGTTGAACAGCTCTCAAGATTTTCAGACACACTGTTGTCTTGAGCCTGCTCACTTGTTGAACATGACTGACCACTGTTGGACATATCAGCAGAGGAACCAGGAAAGTCAGCATTGATGGGTTCAGGACATGCAGTTGTAATTAGGTCAGTACACTTATTCACACAGGGTGTATTGACATAATCACCATCATGCCCATCATTCTGAGTTATTTCCGTTGATTCCATCAGCAGGTTTAGCAAATTTATTACTTTTTGATGAATCAACTGCTTGAGTGGAAAGTTCAATTGCCACAACTTTGCCTGTCTCTTCTTTCCTCTTTTTAGGAGGGCAGATGTCAAAGATAGGAAGCTTAATTGGCTTTTGAACTTCCACAGTTTTAGGAAACCTATTCCCAACTCTCTCAGGCTGAACAATGGCTTTGCCTTTGCCCTTCCTGAGATGTGATTGATGTTGCCTATCAACATAATCATTATTTCTGATTTTGAAAAACTTATTCTCATTTAAAACCAGTTTACTACTATGATTGGAAAACTGATTTGAAATCACAGCAGGTTTGCCTTCAACATGAGACTTACCCTTGTTAAAGGCAGACTGCTTACCTTTTGAAAACTTATTTTCAAAATGTTCAGCATTAAAAGGATTAGTATGCCTTTTTACATCAGCTTTAGACCCAAAGCCTGTTTTGTTAACAGGTTTGGTGTCCACAGCTGCAGTTTGGGCATGCTTTCCTTTCTTTTGCTTGTGTGAATCAGCAGAGCACTTAGCAAGCTTACTTGATGGAAAACTTATTTCATCAGCAGCTTTTGTGCTAGGTTCACACGAGCTGTCAGTGTTTTGAGGCCTGACAAACCTGTTTCTTGAGATTAATTTACCATTCACTTTTTGAATAAAAGTGTTTGGAAGCTCACCAAGAGTGGACAAGTCTTCTTTTAAATTATTAACCTCAACAATGGAAGCTGCTGTGTCAAGATCCCCTCCAAGATAGGCTTGGATTTGTGCAGGAATCTGCTGACTTATGCAGTGGCTGACTTTTTGTGCAGATTGGCACCAAGAGTCAACTATCTTTTGAAGCTAAGCATGTTTTATGTCTGTTTCTCTCTTCTCTTCCAGTAAAATAGAATTGATGTGTTTTAATTCATCAATTTCAGTTTCCAACTTATGGAAACTGTCTAGTTTACTGGATTTTATTTCAAGATCAGTTTTAAGTTTAGAGATTTCAGATAATAAAACAGTATGCTTCTCAACAGCAGCTTTCAGATCAACAAGCATATATTCAAACATTTTAACTTTTTCTTCAGAACTGTAATCCATAAAATTTTGTACCTTGTACATCATTGTAGGGTTCCAGTTCTCCAAGCTGCTAAAAGCTTCAGCTTCACCCAAATCCTGTTTGAAGTTGCTTGTTGATGGGACATTAGTGTTGGCCATCAGACAGTTACTGTCTTCTTCATCAGATGATGAATCAGACTCCTCCCAGTCACAAGTCTCTGCCATAAGTCCCTTTTGCCGGTTGGAAACTGCTGAATTTTCCAACTTCCTCAGCTTAGCCATGGGCATAAGGTACTTAGCCCTATAGCCATCATCTCTGTTTGTCTTGTGTGGTTTGGATGACTGACCAACAGCTTTTGACACACAGTCAGCTGCTATATGGCCAGTTTTGCCACATTTGAAGCACTCAGCTTTGGTCTTGTCAAATGCTTTCTTTTTGACAGCATTTGAACTTCCCTGCAACATGTTTGTTCCAAATCTTTTCTTGTTGAACCTTTTGACAAGCATGGCTATCATTTGCTCATCATCCAGTTCAGCAATATCTGCATTGTCTTCCTCATCAGAGATTTCCTCCTTATCATCAGCCTGTTGATCAGGTTGAGCGAACACATCACTCACTTGATTTACAGATTGTCTCACACTAGCCACAAAGGCTGCACCTTTCTTAGATATTTCCAAGGCATTTCTCTTCTGTTGCCTTGACTGCTCATCATTCAGTAAGGATCCATATAAGTTAACAAGATCCATACTTCTGATGGTACCTGAATTCCTTAAAATTGTAGAAAAATAATTCCATTCTTCAGGCAGGACATCTAAGAACTTGCTTACCAAAGTCAGGCTGTCCTTGGTGATCCCAACAGCTTTGAGATCATTTACAAGAGCAGTAAACCTGGTGTAGGTTTCAGTGAGAGTCTCCTTTGGTTTTGCAAAGAAGAGTTCATACTTTCTAACAAGATTATTAATCCTGTTGTCAAGTGTGATTGTGGGTCCATCATAGACGGTACACAAAGTATCCCACATCTCCTTTGCAGTCTTCATCTTCTTAACCTGTTTGAACACATCATCAGGTAGAGAGATGACCAGGTTGTTTCTGGCCTTTGCATCAAGAGCCACCAGTCTTTTGTCTTCATCAGACCATTGAGCTTTTGCTTTCTCAAATGTTCTGATTTCAGGAGAAGCTCCTTCAACAGCAGGAGTTATAGTTGTAACAGAGGTTGGCACATAGGGACCCTCCATTACAATCTCTGGTAGTTGCACATCCAGATTCTCTAAGTAGAGCATCATTCTGCACTTCCAACCAGAAAAGTTCTGATGATTGAACTTTGGAGGTTTGCCCATTGAGCCATTGTCATAGTATGAGGAACTTGCAGCACTGTTGTCCATGGAAACTTTGGGAGAATGAGAGATCTAGAATGACACACACTCTAAACTTCTCTGATACCAGTTTTAGGTCCTAAAAGATATCCCAAGTATATAGCCTTAAGCTGTAGACGGGGGTGAATACAGCTATTTAAAAACTACACACAATTTTCTCAATGTTTGTATGTATTATCAACAAATGTTAATTACAAACGAGCTTGAATGCGAAAAGGTTCAAGCTGAGATGACAGATACAACAGTATGTTTAACTAGTCTAAGACAGACTTAAACCAGTTACAATGAATACACTCACTAAGAATCACTCACTGTGTTTACAAGACTCTGAGGAACAGCTTGAACAAGAATAGCTTAGACACTGAGCACTGTTTTATTCAAGCAGACTTGCATGCATGAAAGACACACTTGAATGCACGTTCACTCTTGGTTTCAGCACTTAGCTTTTTGGCTTAATCTTTCAATCCTTGGAAGTTTCTTTTTATACCCACTCAGAGGATCTAAGTGAAGCTTCTTCATTGGACGGAATGAAAAAGGGAAAGTCTTGTTGAAAAGACAACATAAACTTTTCTGCACATTCTGAAAAGCAGACTTGTCTTCATGTGGGCAGAACTTTTGTCTTTTCACTTTGTCTACTGTTGCATTGCCTTTAACTAAATAAGGAATGTCAACTTTCTGTCTTTCTTCCCTTGTAAAGGCCTATTTTGATATAAGAAAAAGGTCTGTCACCCTTTTTCAAATATCCTTTTGTCTTCATGTAACAGAACAGCTTGGGCAGGCTGAGCAGTTCTGATTTCCACTTTGTCTTCGACTTTGTAAACTGATCTTGTAGTCAAAAACAATACATGAGTACTTGGAAACATATTCCATAAAGTGTTTAGCCTATTCACAAAGAACAGAATACTTGTAAACTGCCCAAGCTGCTCACCAGTGTAGAGCAGCGTAGACAGTTTATGTCCAGCCTGTTCAGCAGACTGAACAGCTTGGGCAAAGCTGCCTTTGTTGTAACACATGCAACACATAGAACAGCTTCAGGCTGATATTGCAAATCTTTTTCAGGTTTCAATAAGGCATATAACAGGCCTTAAATTCAACCTTCAAAAGCATCAACAGGTTTGATTAAGAATCTCCCCCTCAGATGCAGAACAGGTTTGACTGAGGCCTTTTTGTGGCTAACAGTCACGTTGAGAACGCCTTTGAGTCTAAAACAGAGTCAAGTTCTGAGGAGAATGAAGCTGAAGATCCGGCTGTTACCATCTGCAGATATGGATCTAGAGTGGTTGTTAGCCGCAGGAGAATGACAGGGCCCGCAATTCGTGATGAAGAGGCCGAAGATTCTGATTTTGATTTAGAAGAAAAAGCTCCAGTTGCCCCTAGGCATAGAGCAAAGAGGCATCGATTCATGCAGGGAGCTCCATCCACTTCTGCTATTCCATTTGTGTCAACTGCCGCTTCATCCACATCAACCACAGCTCCATCAACATCCGCCTCCATTCCATCCACCTCGACTTCATTCATCGAAAATTGTAACGACCTGAACTTTAATCAACATCAATTAAAACAAAGCTTAAACGTTAATTGTAAGATAATTGATATTTATTCTAAGTGATTTAAAGTATAATTTTAATATCAATTAACAAAAGTTACAATAACAGTATAAGTTTTAAATAAGGATTTGGAATATAAATATATAAGTCACAACTTTTTGTATTTCATCTTTATAATGTAATTTTTAATTACATTACCTATGTTGTAAGTTATGTTAATTAATAAAAGACATAATTAGGTTAATAATATGTTATGCATTATTTATAAGGTATCAATTTTTAAATGAATGAAATAAAAATAAGATTAGGGGTCAAATGGATAATTTAACAAAGTTTGTTATATAAATACTCAAAGGGAGAAAATCTGCTCATTTATTCTTCAGATTGAAACACCAAACCCTAAAATCCTTTCATTCAAAATATGGCTTCATCTTCAATTCATCTGTAGAATCATCAAAAGTTGCAACAAATAAAGATTGCGTTGAAATCATCAAAGCAATAAACAAGAACCAAGTTATATCTATGATTTGAAGGTAATTTTATACTTAATTTGTTTTGTTTGGATCATTTGAAACCCACGGTTTCTTTGAAGTCTATGAACACAATTTCTGCTTCAAAATCATGAAAAGACAAGTTTAGTGTTACAAGAATGAATTAGAACTCATGCATGCAACTTTTATGTGTTTTGATAATCATATTAACCATTTGAAGCCTTGATTTCAAGTAAAAATCAAAAACATTCTGAAATTTAGAATAAGCCACTGTCCATTGTTATTATTTCTGTATCGATCGAAAGAAAACAAGCCAAGAAGGCCATAAGGCCTTCGCCCATAACAATGATAAATCTGTGTGTGTTTTAATCACTCATAAGAAGCATGAAACCTCCTTAAACCTTCCTGTTTTGCTGCTGAGATTTAAAGTAACTGAAAAGAAAGAATAATTGTCAGGAGCAGTGTGTGCTGTGTGTTGCATATAGATACCGAAACCCACCATGCAATACCGAAACCTTGAAAGGTTTCGGTAATTCCAAACCAACCGAAACCATGAACCAATACTGAAACCCACAGAAGGGGTACCAAAACCAGAGAGAAGACCGAAACACTCTCAGAACCGAGACCCACGTGAAAGATACAGAGAACTACCGAGTAATATCGAAACCCATTGAAGACTACCGAAACCTTTAGAGGTTTCGGTAATACCCAAACTCACGAAGCATACTGAAACTAATCCCTAACTATTGAGACCTACAGGAACTTATCGGATGAAACAGAAAACTACCGAGACCATATATGTGTTATACCGAAACCATTGAAGGTTTCGGTAGTCTCATTACCAAAACGAATCTAAACAGTCACAGCGACAAAATGTGTAAGATCAGAAACAACAATTATTTCTCTTCTATTTCATGAATATAGTAAGCATATGTGGGTGTGTGTGTGTCGACGGGAAACAGAAACAGTAGGTATATATACATACATACATACATATACACACACACACACACACATATACATATATATATACATATATATATATATATATATATATATATATATATACTTATGTGTGTCTGCAGTGTAGTGTGTGCAGCAGAAAGAGATAGTCCAGCAGTCACCTTTTCTTTTATCAACTTTTTCCTTGCATGAATTTAGTGTGTGTGTGCAGAATTGTGTGTGATGTGTGCATCTGTGTATATATATGTACATGTGTAGTGTGTGTCCAACATGTATATATATATATATATATATATATATATATATATATTGTCTGTGATGTGTAAACAGAAACTATTTCCAGCAGCCATATGCATAAATATATATACATGTACATAAGCATTTAAATTATATATTAAAGGAGACATTATGGTATGACATATATATATATATATATATATATATATATATATATATATATATATATATATATATATATATATATATATATATATACACACACACATCCACATTTAGGTAGTGAATTAAATTGGGAATGAAACATGTGCATATGAGTGATCAATCATTGAAATCAAGATTCATAAACACAAGGCAATGATATCAATTAGAAAGATATGAATTATGTATGATCATATATGATTAGATTTCAAAATACATACACTTAGGGGGGACATTTAATCATCAAATAAGTTCACAAAATGCTCTTATATGTTTAATGTAGATTCAAAATGAGCAAACGAAAACCAATAAAGATGTAATAAAATCACACATGTCCATGAAAAAGGACAAAAATGCTTATAAGTCATTTAAATCATATTCATAACTCAAATATGACAATTATAATCATTGAACCATGAATGAAATGATCTAAGGGAATTGTTGGCCATATTCATCTCAATATAATTAAAATACGAGACTTCGAATTTAAAAAACCAACGAATGAACACTGAATATATATTATTCAAGATGATAAAAGCTAATAAATATCAGAATTGATATGAATGACAGATTGAGTAACAAAAGAAGCTAAAAGACATTAAAGAGCATCAGTGAAGGCTATAGCAAAGTGGCAAGCTTTTGTAAGTCTCATATAAGTTAGATAGTGGTTATAATCCACTACAGATTGTGAGCAACAGAGACAGAGCGAGAAAGTGCAAATAACCAGTAACTGTGAGTTGTAGATTTTACTTTAACTGCAAATTATGTGAATTGATACTTTTGTTGCTTTAATCTGATTTTATTTGGCATTCTGATCCTGAGCATATTGATAAATTATCATGATTCCTATGATTTGTTGAGTCGATCATTTCTTCTTCTAGCTTCTATTCATTGATGAGTCATTTGATTGTTAAGCTTAACACCACCACTATTGCTCAGTGTTGGGTTAATGTTAGGCTTATGATGTGCTGATTTACATAATGAAAGCACAGAGGGTAGCTAGAGCTTATCAGTCTGATGATACCCATACAACAATTACTGGTAGCTAGCCCAGTACGTGGCTGATCCCCACTAATGATGCGTGTGTATGCTGTTATCATTATCCGAGCATTCCTTATGAATTTGTCTAAAAGTCACAAGAGCAACAACAGTTTTATAACCGGGAGCTGAGCAAAGATGCGCATCAAAGAGCATTTAAATTGTCCAATGTCCCTTCGAGATTTGAGTTGTGCATGAGCCTAGTGCAGTGCATGAGCAATAGAGCTGAGCTGTGCATGAGCCGAGTGCAGTGCATGAGCTTTCCGCGTTCATAATTGCATGTTAAATGTGAAATTCTACAATCTCACTAAGCAAATAAGCTTACCCCGTTGTTGCATTATTTTTCAGGTAAAGGCAAAGGATTGGCTGGACCTAGTTCATAGGTCAGGACTTTGAAAGAGCTTGAAGTGCATTAGAACCCGTTTCAACACCTTGGTATTGTCAGATGATAGAGCTTTGGGGTTCGGGGCTAGTCTATATTATGTGATTTGATGTAATAGTCTAGTAGTTTGTACCTTGCTACTTAAAATTTTCTCTGTTTGTAACTTTAATTCCGCACTGTTAATTATTATCTTAGTTTCCTGATTGATATTGCATTGTTACTGGGGCCTAGACTTAAGACCTTTGAGAAATCTTGGGTCTTACGAAAGTCAGCGGTTTATAGAGTTGAAGAGCAAAGTGGACTTCCAAACAGTCCAAATATACCAGCTTTCAACAGCAGTCAAAGAATTGCAACAGCACAATTCAAGGCTGGAGTTAGAAAATACAAAGCTTCAAACAACTGTTGCTGCTCAGCAATAAGATTTGACGACTCAGCATTCTCAAATTTTGACTCTGCAGACCCTAAGTGAGCAGATAATGAAAGATCTCCAAGCTCAGGGGGAGAGCAGCTACAAAGGTGATGAATTGAGGAGAGTCAGGAGAGATGATGAAGAAGGCGATGATCCAAGCACATAGAAAGAAAGTGAGCTAGCAGATCTTTCTCAAAAGACTGCTCAGCAAAAAAAAATGTTCAGGGGGAGCCTGGTTCTTCGAGTATGGGAGGAGGTGAATCTCAAGAAAAAGGCAAGGCTCCAGAGGCAACGGAGCTATTTGATCAGGAAATAATCGGAGCCTTGGCCGATATTGAAGATGAAGAAGTGATGTTTGATTTTGAGGATGAAATAGAAGACCTTGAAGAAGGGGAGTTCGTCCCATAAGACGTTGCAGATTGGAAATCTGATGACGAGGTCTTGGTTGATGAAGAAGATGAGGCCAATGAGATCATCATTCAACAACATCCTATCTCAGATACATACACTACGGCTGAACAGAATTTGATAGACATCGATGCGTTTAAGGATGCTCTAAATGTTGAATTAGAAAGTGAGGAGCCTGAAAGGGAACTCACAAATGGAGAGAAAATAAAGTTGTGGTTTCGAAAGGAAGAAAAAAGGACTGAGTTAGCTGTGAAGAAGAAGATGAGATTGCCTAGTCCAGGAAGGTTGTCTCGAGGCATTCTTAGCTGGTTTTTCGATAGAGAGCTACAACTTTTTGTGCTAAAGAGACGAGATGGGTTGCAGTATCTGAAGAGAACGTTGAAAGTCTTTAATACAATGCCAAAATGCAAAGTCAAAGAGCTGGCGTGGATGAATCTGATAAACCTAGGATATGACCAATATGCTGAAGTGATAGCGAGAATCATCAGAAAAGAAGGTCGATCTGGAAGGTTTGAGAAGATTAAGTCGATGCACGGAAAGAGGATAATGGATGAATCAAGAATAGATCCATTGACAGGAAAACCTTGGATGAAAAATATTCTACAAACCAGTTCGATGCTTAAGGAAGTTTCGTTGAAGACAATGCCACAGGATGTTCTTGCAAACATGAAGTGGTGGTTTGTCGACAACGAAACAGCTGAGGCAGTAATGGAGGACCATGAGGACAAAGTTATTTTGAAAGTATATGACCCTCAATATCTTGTAAACCTATCTCAGAGCGACCTGCAGAAACTTCATGAACCACCTATCTATTTCCACGAAGGTTGGAGATCAGAAGGCAGGAAGTACCAAAAGGTAGTCAAGGTTTGTATAGAGAAGGGGTTGTATGCTGGTAGCATTTTAAATAGGCCTAGTACTTAGACAAATTAAATATCTAGTTAGAAGCTATTGTCAAGGTGGAGTCTGTTAGTGCAACCTGTGTGACGATAGCATTCTAAGTGTAGATAATCTCTTGTAATAGTTCAGGCCTTCGTTATTGCACGTTAATACATATGTTTGATATTGGTTATATATATGTTTGATCTTGTTTGTGATTGATGTTTACTTAAGTTAAAAGATAAGTTCAAACATAAGTTCAAAGGTAAGTTCAAACATAAGTTCTAGAACAAGTTCAAAGACAAGTTTTAGTATAAGTTCAAAGCCAAGTTCGAACTTAATGGTGGACAAGTTCGTGGGCTTGGGCCTTCACGAACTTGTCTGGGCCAAATTCGAATTTGAGGGTTATAATTAAGGGTTAATCAGTAATGATTAACAATCTTTGCAGAAATTCGTGTGTGAGGCGATTACGAACTTGTGAGCGATTAGCAGAGTGTTCTTGGAGAGATTCACGTGTCGGGACGTTCGTCGTTACGTCATCGTGTTGGTCTCCGTGTTTTGTGTGTGTGTGTGTGATCAATCCGTTAAACCGCTAACGAGGATTCCGCACTCGTTGGACGGTGTCGCGTCAAGATTGGATCCGTAGGTAGGTGACCTTACAAGTGGAATAAGGCAAGACTGGTCGCTCAAGGCTACAGACAGGAAGAAGGAATTGACTATGATGAAACATATGCTCCAGTGGCTAGGTTAGAGGCAATTCGTTTGTTTCTAGTCTACGCTGCTCACAAGAGTATGAAGGTATTTCAAATGGATATAAAGAGTGCATTTTTGAATGGAAAGCTGCAAGAAGAAGTGTATGTCAAGCAGCCTCCAGGTTTTGAAAATGAACATCACCCAGATTTTGTCTATAAGTTGGACAAAGCCCTTTATGGTCTAAAACAAGCCCCTAGAGCCTGATATGACACTCTAACTGATTTCCTTATAAGCAATGGTTATTCCAGAGGTAAAGTGGATACCACATTGTTCATAAAGAAGGTGATGTCTAATATTATGCTTGTTCAAATTTATGTGGATGACATAATATTTGGTTCTACTAATGAGCAGTTATGCAAGAATTTTTCTCTACTCATGAAATCAAATATATGAAATGAGTATGATGGGAGAACTTACTTTCTTTTTAGAATTACAGGTTAAACAAACCTCAAATGGAATTTTCATAAATCAAAGAAAGTACAGTTTGGATCTTTTGAAAAAGTTTAAATTTGATCAAAGTTCTCCTATCAAAACCTCAATGGCAACCAATGTAAAGTTGGATGCAGATGCCAGTGGCAAAGCTGTTTCAGTAACAGCTTACAGAGGCATGATTGGGAGCTTCCAATATTTAACTGCTAGTAGACCAGATATTATGTTTGCTACCTGTTTATGTGATAGGTTTCAAGCTGATCCTAAGGAATCACATCTAGCTGCTGTATAAAGAATCTTCAGATACCTTAAGGGTACACTAGGTTTGGATCTTTGGTATCCCAAAGACTCAAGTCTTGAGCTAACAGCATATTCAAATTCTGATTTTTGCAGGCTGCAGGCTAGACAGAAAAAGCACAACAGGTGGATGTCAACTTCTTGGTGGTAAGTTGATCATTTGGTGTAGCAAGAAGCAGAACTCAGTTTCTACTTCTACTACTGAAGCTGAGTATATTGCTGCTGGAAGCTGCTGTGGGCAGATTCTATGGATGCAGCATCAGCTTGAAGACTATGGACTTGTATATAGGAAGGCTCCTATTCGTTGTGATAATACAAGTGCTATGGCTATCTCCAACAATCCAGTATTTCATTCCAGAACAAAGCATATAGAAGTCAGACATCATTTTATCAGGGATCACATCCAGAAAGGTAATGTGGAGGTAAGGTTTATTTCCACAGATGAACAGCTTGCAGACATTATCACTAAGCCTCTTGATGAAAACAGGTTTAACTATCTTGTAAGCAAGCTGGGAATGTTAAATAAAAGTGACTAAATGTCCTTAATAATCTGAGGCATCCTATGTTCCAAACTGCTCAAGTTTCTCAGAACAGCTTAGACAGAACAGGTTATGCATGTTCTACACTTAGCCAATTTCTGAAAACTTGAACAGCTTGAGCGTATAACAGGTTTGAAAACATCAGCTTTCACCTCAAACCTGTTCTGTTAATCAAACCTCCAACCTGCTCACTCTCTCAATCTGTCATACAAGACATTGTCTTGTAACCATCAGCTATTGAACATAACCTGTTCTTACATAGTTGCATAGGTTGAATGAACAACTTAAGGAATGAACAGTTTGTGATGAACCCTGCTCATCATAGGTTTGACCAACAGCTTAGAACATCAGTTTTAATTACCTTTCTTCATTATTAAGTTACTTAATTTCTGTATTTATTTAACTTAATTATCAATGGATAATGTGTGTTAACGTGTGTTAACGTGTGTTAGTGACTATAAAGGTTCAAGTGGTCTGACAACCGTTCTGACATGGACAACCGTTCCGTTTTCCGTTAAAGAACATTTCAAATCAACCGCCCAAACCTTTCTCTCTCCTACCCACTCACATTCGAATCCTATAAATACCACCTCAACTGTTTCATCTTCTTCTTCCTCTACTGCTACTATAACTAACCAAAGAACCTTAAATCGACTAAGTGTCCAGTAATCATCTCTCCACTACTCTTAACATGGCTGTGAAGACCTCCCCTTACGGGGCAGTCCTCAGAGTCTAGTTCCCACATCTTGCAACACGATATCAATCATAACTAAGATAGAGTACTTATATTGCGGAATTTCAAATTACAGTACAAAATATTAGGATAAGTTTAATACAATTTTTAGTACGAGTTACAGTTTTCAAATTAAACTTATAAAGGGTACAAGATTAATCTAATTCATGTCATCATACAATCAAATCAAATCTACCCAGACCACCACAATTATCATCTGCCAATCAGTACTGAAGGTTTGTTGAGTAGTGGTCTATAGAAAACTTCAATCTTGATTCTTGAAAGACCTAAGAACTAGGTCCAGCAGGTGCTTTCCCCTTATCTTTTCCTGTAAAAAGTTTAAGCAACAACTATAAGCAATGCTTAGTGAGAATATAGATTTTCAGATTACATGCATTTCAAGTGGATCATGGGTCTAGCATGATATGTCTTGACTACCGCTACAGTCACTCATGATTGAGACATAGTAATCATAGAATTGGATGATGTCCAGGCCACGCTCACGCTTTTAGTGGAAGCTATCCACTTATACTGGGCTAGCTACCAGCAATCATCGTGGGGGGGAGCATCGGAATAATCAATACCAAGTTCAATAGAACTGTTGACATAGCTAGGTCTAGAACAATAGACCGACAAGGCTAATCATGCTAAGCTGAATCAATATGTCAAAGATGCGAGCAATAATGAAAGCATAAATAATCAAGGTCATGATAGCAATAAACTCATAACAATGTCTGAAATGAACTGTAAGTACAATGTCGTGCGAAATGACAAGTCAATAGCTATCATGATCCACAAGGCATCACCGAACCATGGTGAGCACATGTCACAATCCAGCTGAGCATGTATGAATGTCAAAATAAACTATCATCAACAATATGTCTCAACCGGAATCTAGCATGTAAAACTGAATATCTATAACTCACAGGTTCTGTTGTCTTATCAAGCAGATTTCTCCACGACCTGAGTTATCTCAGGTTAAATCTTTAATCTTGGTCTTTCTGGACTCTGGCTTTGCTTTACAAATCTTTGACCCACTCTCAATATCTTAAATTCTTTAATTCTTTGTTCAGAATTTATCTAAACATGTCCAGAATTTATCTAAACATGTCCAGAATTTTATCAAAGCAAGAACATTAGCTTTTAGCCTTAAAAAATTATTAGTGTTTTCACACTATTTTCCCTATCACAAACACAATTATTTGCTCAAAATTGTCCAAAATAGACACTTTTTGTCAAGAACACAATATTTTACAAAAACTCAGATTTCTCCTTTATTTGGACGATCCAACCTACGCTTTTTGTTTCTATAACATTTAAAAGCTTCAATATATGATTATTAATTAGCCTTTCAAACATGCAACAACATTTGAACTTCAAATCTTAAATTTTCGGTTGTCATAAAACCGAACCCATAATTCTAATAAATTCGAAATTTTAAACAGATTTTACCTTGAATTCTTGTCGATTGATGATGTTTGTAACTTTCCTCTTGAATTAAATCTTCAATTGATTGCAAAATTTATGAGGATTCTTGATGAAATTGGAGAATGCCGTATATGAGGAGAGAGAGAAGGAGAGAGTTTGAATTCCTTTTAATTGTGATAAATGAAGGAGATAAAAGACCTCGGGTCTTTTATTCCTAAATTCTTGAAATTGTCACTTTTGGTCCCTCTACATTTTCATCTTTATTTTTTCATCATTAATAAAATATAATTTAACTTAATTAAATATTTTCATTAATTAATTAAATTACAATTCAAATAATGTAATTAAATTACATTATTAGCTCAAACTCAGAAATTAAATGTTCGGTTAAGACTAGGTTGTTACAGAATGGGCTCCACCACGCACAAACTTCGTCCTCGAAGTTAGCTATGTTCGAACAGACTTGGATAGGTAGCTTTCATGACATCTTTTGATTCCCAAGACTGATGCGAACCCTTGTGGTGCTTCCACTGGACGAGCACCATCTGTATCTCTTTATTGCGAAGCTTTTTGGTCTTCGAGTCCAGAATACATTCTGGCTCTTCAACCACTCGAAGCTTTTCATCAATTTGCAGGTTAACATGAGGTATCTGCACTTCTCTTTCATCTGCTAGGCTCTTTCGTAGATGACTAACATGGAATACCGGATGTATTCCCGCTAAGTCTGTTGGCAATTCAAGATGATAGGATTGGTTCCCTATCTTTTCAACGATCTTGAAAGGTTCAATAAATCTTGGAGCTAGCTTGTTTCACTTTATGAATCGTACTAAATTCTTCATTGAGGATACTTTCAACATCACCCAATCATTAATTGCAAAACTGATCGATCGATGCCAATTGTCGTAATATGACTTTTGGCTGCTTTGAGCTTCAAGAATGTTCCTTCTGACAAGTTGAATCTTCTCATGAGTCAACTGTATAAGGGAAGGACCCGCTAATGGCGATTCACCTGTTTCGCGCCAATAGGTGGGAGTTCTGCACTTTCTTCCGTACAAAGCTTCAAACAGAGCCATCTTGATCGTTGAATGATAACTGTTATTGTAAGAGAATTCGACCAAAGGCAAGTGGTCATCCCAGTTACCACCCAGATTAAGAACGCAGGCACGGAGCATATCTTCAAGAGTTAAGATAGTGCGTTCACTTTGGCCATCTGCATTAGGATGATAAGCAGTACTCATAGAGATTCGAGTACCCATCCCTTCTTGCAGCGCTTTCCAGAATCTTGAAGTGAAACGGCTATCACGATCGGAGACTATAGATTTCAGCACACCATGACGAGAGATAACTTCAGTGATGTACATCTGTGCCAATCTATTAAGAGAATATGTCTCTTTCATCGATATGAAATGAGCTGACTTCGTTAATCGATCCACGACTACCCAGATGGAGTCGTGCTGTCTCTTGGTTTAGGCAATTTCGTGACGAAGTCCATGGTTATATGCTCCCACTTCCACTCAGGAACGGGTAGTGGTTGCATACCCCCGAAGGGTTTCTGATGTTCTGCCTTAACCATTTGACAAACTCTGCAGCTTTCGACGAATTGATGGATGTCTTTCTTCATTCCTGGCCACCAATAATCAGCTTTAAGATCAAAGTACATCTTTGAGCTGCCAGGATGAATAGATAACTTGGATTGATGGGCTTCTGATAGAAGAGTGTTGCGGATTGAACCATACTTAGGAATCCAGATTCGGTTTTCTTTGAAACATTGAAGTCCCAAATGATTCATAGACAGAAATTGCATTTGCCCTTTTAGATTTTCAGAACAGAGATTTTCTTCTTTCAGAACTTTGGCTTGGGATGATTTGATATCTTCGATAAGATCAGAAGAGAATACAACAGGAGTTGGGGCATAGCAACACTTTTCAGGATACACTTTTCTACTCAAAGCATCCGCGACCACATTGGCTTTGCCGGGATGATATAGGATCTCGCAATCATAGCCCTTGATGAGCTCCAAGGACCGTCGCTGTTTCATGTTCAGATCCTTTTGAGTAAAGAGATGTTTGAGGCTTTTATGGTCAGTATACAGCTGACACTTAGTCCCATAAAGATAATGACGCCAGATTTTCAGTGTAAAGGTAACTGCAGCCAACTCAAGATCATGAGTTGGTGCACTTTTCTCGTAATCTTTCAATTGCCTTGTAGCGTAGGCAATGACCTTTCCCCTTTGCATGAGAACACAGCCTAAGCCAGTACCAGATGCATCGCTATAAACAACAAAGTCATCATTGCCTTCTAGTAAAGCTAGGATGGGCGCTTGAATAAGTTTTTGCTTCAAAGTTTCAAATGCCTCTTGCTATTTATCCGCCCATACGAAAGGAATGTTCTTTCGTGTTAGCATTGTGAGTGGCACAACAATCTTTAGATGTCTTTAATGAATCGCCGGTAGTAACCAGCCAATCCAAGGAAACTTATGATTTCGGAGGCATTGCGAGACGTTTGCCACTTTTGAACAACCTCGACTTAGATGGATCAACTGAGATACCTTCGCCAGATACAACATGGCCAAGGAATTGGATCTATAAAGAAACCAAAGTAGAATTTTAAGTTTTTATTCAAACAAAGAACGCTTAGGAAATAGCTTGAGATAATATAAGGTTATACCTGTTTGAGCTAGAATTCGCACTTCGAAAATTTTGCGTAGAGCCTTTCTTTTCTCAATAACTCTAGCAATTCCCGCAGATGAATAGAATGATCAGCCTCCGTTTTGGAGTAAATCAAAATATCGTCAATGAATACAATAACTGATTTAGCCAGCATCGGCCTGCACACGCGATTCATGAGATCCATGAACGCCGCTGGTGCATTCGTTAAACCAAATGGCATTACGAGAAATTCATAATGGTCGTATCTCGTTCGGAAGGCTGTCTTTAGAATATCCTCATCTTTGACTTTTAGCTGATGATACCCATAATCGATTTTTGGAGAAATAACTTGCTCCTTGAAGCTGATCAAATAAATCACCGATTCTGGGCAGAGGATATTTATTCTTGATGGTGACTTTGTTCAACTCACGATAGTCGATGCACATACGGAGAGTTCCGTCTTTCTTTTTAACAAACAAGACAGATGCACCCCACGGAGATGAACTAGGTTGGATAAATCCCTTTTCTAACAGATCTTGCAATTGCTTTGACATTTCCTACATCTCGGCAGGCGCAAGTGTGTAGGGAGCTTTAGCAATTGGAGCCGCACCAGGAACTAAGTCAATTCCGAACTCAACTTGACGTTCCGGTGGCACTCCAGAAGTATCATCAGAAAATACGTCTGGGAACTCACAGACGATTGGAATATCAGAAATGGATTTCTTGTTGGCTTCAGAGACGGATTCAAACGAGACAAAACACAGATAGGATTCATGACCCTTACATAGATATTTACGCGCTTTCTCAATAGATATGAAGCAGTGAGCACCTTTTTGCTTGTCGCCTTTGATTTCTAACACTCGGCCGTCTGAAGTCTTGATTCTGATGATTCGGCGGTTGCAGACGATCGTAGTTTCATTATTTGTTCAATGTCATGCTGAATGACAAGTCGAATCGCTATCATGATCCACAGGGCATCACCGAACCATGGTGAGCACAGGTCACAATCCAGCTGAGCATGTATGAATGTCAAAATAAACTATCATCAACAATATGTCTCAACCGGAATCTAGCATGTAAAACTGAATATCTATAACTCCCAGGTTCTGTTGTCTTATCAAGCAGATTTCTCCACCACCTGAGTTATCTCAGGATTTAAATCTTTAATCTTGGTCTTTCTTGACTCTGGCTTTGCTTTACAAATCTTTGACCCACTCTCAATATTTTAAATTCTTTAATTCTTTGTTCAGAATTTATCTGAACCTGTCCAGAATTTTATCAAAGCAAGAACATTAGCTTTTAGCTTTAAAAAATTATTAGAGTGTTTTTACACTATTTTCCCTATCACAAACACAGTTATTTGCTCAAAATCGTTCAAAATAGATACTTTTTGTCAAGAACACAACATTTTACAAAAACTCAGATTTCTCCTTTATTTTGACGATCCAAACTACGATTTTTGTTTTTATAACTTTTAAAAGCTTCAATATATGATTATTAGTTAGCCTTTCAAACATGCAACAACATTTGAAATTCAAATCTTAAATTTTCGGTTTTCATAAAACCGAACCCATAATTCTAATAAATTCGAAATTTTAAATAGATTTTACCTTGAATTCTTGTCCATTGATGATGTTTGTAACTTCCTCTTGAATTTTATGAGGATTCTTGATGAAATTGGAGAATGCCGTATATGAAGAGAGAGAAGGAGAGAGTTTGAATTCTTTTTAATTGTGATAAATGAAGAAGATAAAAGACCTAAATTCTTGAAATTGTCACTTTTGGTCCCTCTACATTTTCATCTTTATTTTTTATCATTAATAACATATAATTTAACTTAATTAAATATTTTCATTAATTAGTTAAATTACAATACAAATAATGTAATTAAATTACATTATTAGCTCAAACTCAGAAATTAAACATTCGGTTAAGACTAGGTTGTTACAATGGCTCACCAAAACAACATTTTGCTCCCAGTATTCGTTGGTAAGGATGGTGAGAAACACCCTTCTGTTACCACGATGCTAACACTGAAACCCATAAACTACATTGCAAACCTAACCATTCCCAAAAACTATGTGAGGAAAGGTTATGAGAATATGGTGGAGTTTCTGAAGGTTCACCCTCTACACTATGTCATGCCTGCATCTCCTGGTGTCCTGTACTAGGAGATGGTGTATGAATTTTGGTACACCTGTGCCTATGATCCAGCAACCAAAATCATCCGGGGAACCATTCTCAATGGGACTCAGACCATTGAGATAACTACTGATCTCATCAAGGAAGTTCTTCATCTTCATGTGGCTGAAACATTGTAGGTCCCGAGAGGTTCCCAAAGTATATAGTTATAAGCTGTAGAGGGGGGTGAATACAGCAATTTAAAAACTAGACACTCTTTTCTCAATGTTTGTATGTATTATCAACAATTTGTTAATTACAAACAAGCTTGAATGCGGAATAGTTCAAGCTGAGATGACAGATACAAGAGTATGCTTACTAGTCTAAGACAGACTTCAAACTAGTATACAATGAATACACTCACTAAGAAGCACTCACTGTGTTTTACAAGACTTAAAGGAACGGCTTATGTAGAACAGCTTATACACACAGATGCTGGTTTACACAGAAGGTTTGCATGCATGAAAATCACACTTGCACGTTCACTCTTGGGTTTCAGCACTTAGCTTTCTTCACACTTCTTTCTGTCCTTAGAAGCTTCCTTTTATACTCACCTTGAGGATCTAAGAGAAACATCTTCATTGGACGGAATGAAAAAGGAGAAGCCTTGTTGAAAAGATAACATAACCTTTTCTGCACTTTTCTGAAAAGCAGACTTGTCTTCATATATGCAGAACTTTTGTCTTTTTACTTTGTCTACTGTTGCATTGCCTTTAACTAATTTAGGAATGTCAACTTTGCATCTTTCTTCCTTGTAAAGGCCTATTTTGATATAAGAAAAAGGTCTGTCACCCTTTTTCAAATAACCTTTTGTGTTCATGTTACAGAACAGCTTGGGCAGGCTGAGCAGTTCTGTTTTCCACTTTGTCTTCGACTTTGTAAACTGATCTTGTAGTCAAAAACAATACATGATGACTTGGAAACATATTCCATAAAGTGTTTAGCCTGTTCACAAAGAACAGGTTCTGTTCACAAAGAACAGAACACTTTAAAAATGCCCAAGCTGCTCAACAGTGTAGAGCAGCGTAGACAGTTTATGTCCAGCCTGTTCAGCAGACAGAGCAGCTTGGACAAACTGTCTAAGTTGCAACACATGCAACATATAGAACAGCTTTAGACTGATATTGCAAATCATTTTCAGGTTTCAATAAGACATATAACAGGCCTTAAATTCAACCTTCAAATGCATCAACAGGTTTGATTATAAATCTCCCCCTCAGATGTAGAACAGGTTTGACTGAGGCCTTTTTGTGCCTAACAATCTCCCCCTATTTGCAATAACCAGTCCAAGCTGGTCTTATCAAAAATCACTATATATTTTTACAGTACATTTGCTGAAATAAAATTACAACATTACAGTAAAGTAAAAGATCAGTTTATATATACACTGATTCTTGACTACACTAGAACAACACATGTTCTTACAAGAGTACAACTAATGTACTAATGTATTTTACAACTAATGTAAAAGCAAAAATTACAACTTATGTAATAATGTACAACTAATGTACAGGATGTACAACTAATGTACAGGATGTACAACTAATGTACAAGATGTTTGGACTGTTTGAGTTGGGAGCAGATAATGGCAAGCCTGTCCAACTGATGGACAGCTTCCATTCTTCACCTACCCAGATGGTAGATGGACTTCATATCAATGGAGAAGGATCCTGAACCATCCTTTCCAGTTCTTCCCTTGTATCCTCAAGTTCCTCAATTTCACTTCTGATAATCATGAACTTGGGATCATTGAGCTCTCCTCTTTCATAGAAGCCTCTGAGCTGATCCCAGATGGCTGCTCTCCATTTGCTAGACTGCCTGAAAGAAACTGCAAGTCTGAAGGCGGCAAGTTGTCTCAGATCAACTTTGTACAGCTCTGAGGCTCTTTGGAAGCACTTCTTCTGAGTTAGGGGATCTACAAAAAATGCCCCCAGCTCAGGTTCTTCTATAATCTTGCCATCCTCAAACTCTATTCCTTTAGGCAGACTATGATCAACTCCTTTTATTTCAATGGCATAGTCGCCCTGTTCAATCAGCGTAAGGAGTAGCTCCATTTCTGTATCCTTCTTTGTCCTTCTGGCCTTTATTTTGGGGTATGTCACAGAGACACCCTCTTTTACTTCTTTTGGAATCAGGCCCAGCTCACTTACTCTCTCCATCAGCTTCTTGATGTATGCCCTGATAGTCTTAGCCGTTTCTGACTTAGACTGGCTCAGGGCAACTGCCAGTTCCACCCATTCCCTGTATCCCATCTGTGCAACATCAGTGTGATCGTAGGATTCCATTTCAGGGCCTGTTGCACCCATCCTGGTGATCTGAAGCTTCCACTGTGTGCCTTTTCTTGAAATGGGAACAGCTTTGACAATCGCTTCCTTGGCAAGCCTTCTAGTAGCAACATCATGAAATTTCTTTCTAGCCAAGTTGTCAAAGTGGAATTTGGCTCTGGCAGAGGGTACTTGAGTCTTGGTCACAGAGACCTGAGCACCCTGTGCTTTTTCTCCCTCCTTTTCTCCTGCTGATACCTTAGCAGCTTCCATTAATTTCTTTTGCACCTCCAAGGTAGACATTTTAATTTTCTTTGCTTCTTGGAGTGCAAAAGATTTAGCAGCTTTAGCAGATTCTTCTTCTTTTCTCAATTCCTCCAGAGCTTGAAGCTGTTCTTCTCTAAACTCAAAGTACTTGTGCATAGGAAGACCCATCTCTTTAGCCCTGGCTTTGTGAAACTTAAGATCAGCTGCTTTCTGCTGTTGTTGATCAATGGCTGCTTTTTCTTTTCCTTTAGCTGCTGCTGTAGTGACAGCAGCCTCAGGAATTTCTTCTTCTTCTTCTTCTTCTTCAGTTAGAATTAAGTGCCTCCTTTTACTGCTAGGCCTGTCCTCAGGAATGACTTCCTCCCCCTTAGACTGAGCAGGGTTTGGAGAGACAGCCTGAGTAGGCATAGCAGCTTGAGAGGCACCTTCAGCTGTACCTGTAGATGTCCCTGCTGGATGACCCGTGGGAGTTGTAGGTACTGCTTTCTCCTTAGGAGAAGAGGTTTTCTCCCCCTTAGACTTAGTCTTCGAGGCAGATGACTTCTCCCCCTTTGAAGGAGATGGAACAGCACCTTCAACACCTGGTCTGCCTGAAGACACAAAGTCAGCAGGCTTACCAGCAGTTCTGGCAGCAGGTTTGGGGCCAACCAGGCTTGTCACTAAGAAAGCCAGGTTGTCCTTAACCTCTGCAAGCTGGGAAAGACAGGCCTGAAGAGAAGAGGTTTGGGAATCAGCAAGAGTGGTCAGCTTAACAATGTTTTCTCTATCAGAAGCTGTGAACAACAGACTTTGAAGCTGTGCAAGATGAACTTCAAGAGTATCTTGCACATCAGCAAGGTCTGAGGACACAGTATTTGATAGAGAGCCAATAAGAGTGTTCAGGCTGGCCAATGTGTTAGGAAGGGTAGTTTGGCAAGAAGTGAGGAGAGATGACAGCTGTTGTGAAATGGCTGCCATAGAGGACACAGAGTCCTGTTGTAAGGAGAGGATAGAAGAGAGAGAGTTGGATACAGTTTTCAACTGTGCAGTGAGTGCAATCAGCTGTGAAGAGTTGTCAGTACGCGAAGGGACTGGGAAGGATTCTTTGAACAAATCAAAGAAGCCTTTGAGCTGCTCAGACACAGAGTCTGAGATGATGGATGGTAGGGAGTGCATGGTGTTTTCCAAAGAACCAACTTTGTTGGTCAGCAAAGAAAGCTGATCCTTCAAAGGCAGGTCTTTGGGAGATGGTGGTGTATGGGTGGATTGTTTGGAGTGGGTAGATGGAGAAGATGATGATGAGGCTGGTGTTTGAGGATGTGATGGAGAGAGAAGAGGGACTTGGGACAGAAGCTCCATAGCCTGGGCAAAAGTAAGATGGCCCAGGTTGGAGGGATCAAGAGGTCCTTCAGCAGCGGCTGTAGCTGCATCACCAGGAGAAGGGGATGATGTTTGGGGCCTTTCAGATGCTGCTTGTGTTGCAACACCCTCATGAAGACCAGTGGTGGTTCCCTCTGCAGTGCCTTGGTCTAAAGGCACCTCATCATTGGGAGATGGGATATGCATTTCAACATCAGCAGTGGTGAAATCTGCTGATGGAATGTGCATAAAGGGAGCAGCCTCACCAGAGGGATGGTATGATCCCTGAGGTTCATCAGCTTGGGTTGTTGGTCCCTCAGCAGCTGTTTGGTGTAGAACAGCTGTATCATGGGGAGCAGAAGTTTGAGGCTGAGCTGCTGATTGGTCTATATCAGCAGCGTGGACACCTCGTGCAGACTCAGGGTGTGAGGAGATATGAGTGGGGGACAGTGTGGACACAGTATGGAGTGGAGAGGACTCCTGTCTTTCAATATCCTCAGCCTGTTGGGAGGCTTGGATAGTTGATGTGGGTATCTCCGTTTGTACAACTGGTTCCTGTTGGGAGGAACCAGAGGGTCTAGGCTGACTCTGGGTAGACTCAGATTGGAGTGAAGCAGGCTCCAAATGAGCTGAACCTGCTCCCAAAATAGGAGAGGCAGCTGGGGTTGCTTCTTTTTCAACTGAACCCTGTTGAGAGGGAACAGAGGAGGTGGTTTTGTGGGCTGTTTTCTTTTTGGCTAGTGATTTGCGTTGGTAATGGATGGATGATGTGGGTGATTGTGGAGTAGGAAAAGGATCTGTTTGGACAGGATGTGAGACTGGGCTAGGAACAGTGAGGTTGGCCTGTTCCATGGTCTCTTGTGCCACAGAGGCACCAGCCACAAAGGCTTCAGGCTCAACAAATGAACCAGGGTGAGGAGTCTGCTCTTCCTCAGCCACAGAGGCTAAAGGAACAGACTCAGACTGAGCTGTTTTGGCCTTCTTTTTCACAGGCCCAGCTTCAGTTGCCAGGGTCCTTTTGACAAGCTTGGACCTGGCTTTGGATTTTCTGGTGGGAGCAGTCTCTGGATCCACCCTCACAGTAGAGGGTCCTTCCACCAAACCTAGCAACCTCCTCATTGGTGTGGATAGAGGAGGCTCATTCTGCAAGACTGGAGTATAGAAAACTCTATTCCCTATAACTGGGAATGCAGCAGTCTTAAGAAGAGACTGAGAGTTATAGAGATGCTCACCACATACATGCTTGAAAATGAGGCTCAGAAACCTAGGATATCGAACAGCAGCTGGTCTTGACTCTTGCTGCACCAGGTTCCTCATATTCACAAAAATCCATTTACCCATATCAAGGGTAGTCCCATCCACGAACTGTAGGGCGATAGGAACTTCATCTCTGCTGAGTTGGTCAAATGAACCAACTTTGCTTCCAAAACACATCACCACTGAGGCGAATAAGAAGCTGTAGGTAGGAGAGAGGTCCTTCCTGAACAGTGTTGCTCCTATTTTGGGTTCTGCCACCCCACAGAAGCGTAGCAGATTGCCCATTTGATCATTTTCAGCTTGGGGCTTATCGTAAGTTGCAGCAGTTGGTAGATGTAGCACCACCCTGAGCAGATCAGAACTAATCTCAATGGTCTGAGTCCCATTGAGAATAGTACCTTGGATGACTTTGGTTTCTGGGTTGTAAGCACAGGTGTACCAAAACTCATATACCATCTCCTGGTACAGGACACCAGGAGATGCAGTCATCGCGTAGTTCAACGGATGAACTTGAAGGAACTCCACCATTTCTTCTTGTAAGGTCTACCACTGCAAGATCTATCTAGACGCGGATCCGTTAACGAGTGCGGAATCCTCGTTGACGGTTAGACGGACAACTCTCAACCAACGGAAACACGGAGACTATTAGACGCTGAACGAACGACACACGAACGATCCTACGTACTAATTCTCTCCGAAACGGGACTCACCTAGCTGATAAACTCGAGATCGCCTATTGCTTAATTCCTCACGAATTCTGCCAAAGGTCTGCTAATGATTCGAGTCTATCCCTAATTATAGGCCCTGATTCGAGTCTGTTGTGGGCCAACCTCGAATCTGGCCTAAGGCCCATTCGAATCTGTCCATCTGACAGATTCGAATCTAACCTATATTCGAATCTATGGATACATTCGAATCTATCACAGATTCGAATGCCATCTTTAACCTATTCGAATCTAGCCAATACACTTAAACACTTAAGTGATGAAACTTATGTTTTAACTTATGCTTGACATAATCTTTGACCTTTATGTTTGAACTTCTTGTAATATGTTACATCAAGTTCAAACACACAATCAGTAACAGACAAACACATATTAAACATATATATCAAAATACTGGTTAACTCAGAATATTACCTAAATCATAATCGATTAGACTGCTATCGTCACACAGGGTGTACCAACAGACTCCCCCTTGACGATAACTTCTAATTATTTACATGACATCAAATTTAAGTACTAGAGCTATATATATTACTACCTGCATATAATCCCGCATCTATACAAACTTTAACTATCTTTTGGAACTTCCTGGCTTCAGATCTCCATGGTTCAGTGAAGAAGATAGGCTGATCGTGAAGCTTCTTCAGGTCGTCCTTAGATAGGTTTATCAAATGCAGAGGATCATATACTTTCAAAATGACCTGCTCGTCTTGATCTTCCATGATAGCTTCAGCAGTGTCAATCTCTAGGTACCACCACTTCATGTTGCTCAAAACGTTCTGTGGCATTGGTTTCATAGGTACTTTCTTCAGACATTTGACTGGCTTGTACACCACTCTGGCCCAAGGTCTTCCAGTATGAGGATCTATCCTTGATCCATCCTCGACCCTTTTGCCTGTTCTCGGCTTAAGCCTCTCAAATTTGCCTGATCGCCCTTCTTTCCTTATAATTCTTTCAATAACGCTCGCGTAGGGATCATTTCCAATATTGATCAGCTCCTTCCAGGCTAACTCTTTAACTTCAATCTTGGGCAATGAATTAAAAGCTTTCAGTGTCCGCCTCAAGTATTGAAGGCCATCTCTTCTCTTCAAAATAAACAGCTGCAGTTCTCTGTCAAAGAACCAGCTAATAATCCCTCCAGCAAAATTTCCAGCACCTGGATTCCTCATCTTCTTCTTCATCTTCAGCTGATCCTTCTTTTCTTCCTTCTTGAACCAAAGATTTAACAGATCAGCTCTAGATGGCTCTTTCTCAGCCTCTTCAAGGTCTTTATCTTCAGCTGAGGCTACCTTGATGTAATCAATATCAATCACATTATGATCTTGGCTTTCATACAGGTCAGTGATTGGTTGTGAATTGATTATTACTTCATTAACGTGATCATCTTCATCATCTATCACTTCATCATCAGATCTCCAGTCAGCGACATCATCTGGAATAAACTCACCTTCTTCTAAATCTTCAAGATCATCTTCAAAATCAAAATCCATCAGCTCTTCTTCAATATCTTTTAGCGCATCGATCATGTCGCTATCTAAAGTCCTTGAAGAACCAGCTTCTCCTCCTGCTCCTCCTACTTCTCCCCCTGGACTAGGCTCCCCCTCAGATTGAGCAGTCTGAGCAGCAGAAAAATCTACTGGCTCATTCTGTCTTTGTGGGCTGGGATCATTGCCTTGGTTGTCTTCATCATCTTCATCTCTCGACCTCTGTGCTTCCTGATCACGGCACGATGTCTCCCCCTGAGCTTGTAGATTCTTCATTAACTGCTCAATAAGGGAGCGCATCGACCTTATCTCTGCTGACTGATCACAAACAAAGGCTTTTAGCTCTAAGTTCTGTTGCTGAACTGTGTCCACAATCTTTTTTAGATCGGCATTATGAGTCTGAATCTCGCCGACTGCCTTTGTTAGGCCTAAGATTTGGATATTTTGGAAATCGACTCGCGCTTTTAGCTGCTGAAACCTTTGATTGTCTGTGTATGAGGATGAGGTTGATGGGATGGACTGTAACGGAGTAGGAAGTATTGGCGATGGAATATATGGTTCATCGCAAGGTGGTGGTGGTGGAGTGGTGGTTTGAGGTTCTTGTTCTTGAGGTTGAGGGTTTTGAGATTGAGAAGTTTCTGGTTGATCTGCGGAGACTGACGAGGATCCTTGCATGAACCTGTGACGTTTGGCCCGTTGCCTCGTCACAAGTTGAGAAACTTCGTCTTCTTCGAAATCAGACTCCTCCGATTCCCTGTCCCATCGCCTCCTAGAACCACGTTCATTAATAATCAGTCGCGAACCATAAGTTCCAATCTGAACTTCAGGAACGGCAGACCTTGACTCTGGAGCTTCAACTTCTACCTCCTCCATCTCTTCTGACTCAGTTGCTGAAGATGACGAAACGTCATCAGCCTGCTCTGGCTCATAATTCTCAACATCCCTCAGCACATCTTCTTCTCCTTCTGGAGGCTCAAGTAATTCTCCCACTAATGCAGCAGCTATATCTTCATTTGCATGTGGACCCGCCTCCCAAATTTCATTTAACGTTTGGCACAATTGATCAGCTTCATTTGGGACAGTTGACGGCCCGGCTTCCTGCATTTCTGGTTGCTGACTCGTAGAAGGCCTAGACGCCTGAGTCTGACTTGCAGTATCTCTTTGTCTTCGCCTTGGATCACGGGGACGAACACGAGGCTGTTCACGTCGTTGTTGTTGTTGTTGATGCGGTTGCTGTTGCTGTTGCTGTTGCTGCTGAGGCTGAACTTCTACTTCACCTGCCCAGTTGGCAATATCTGGGGCTTGAAATTCCCTATCCAGAATTGCACCAAATAGTGGTCGTGCCACCGGAACTGCTAACCTTCCTCGGTGTGAGGAACAGTCAGAGTAAATGCGCTTCTCCATAACATTAACGCTCAATGCATCGTCTGATTGTGGCAACTCAGGTAAGAAGTGCCTTATCAACATCATCACGAACCTCGGATACAAAAGGAACCTTTCTCTCTCAGGAGCCGTGATTTGATGGATAAATTCTGAGAAAATCAGCTGCGAGAAACTAAACTTCTTATTGTATACCATCACGATCATTGCTGATTGGATTTTTGATACTATATAATCAAAACCAGCTTTCTTAGGCGCAAAACAGATCATAAACACATGGACCAAGAAACGCCATTGTCCTATCAACCCGCTTTTCATATATGAAGATTTTGTAACGTCCAAGCTGTATCCCATTCTCAAAAAAGCTGCTTGCCTAATACTTAAAGGAAAGTCTGTAGGCCCGTCTTCTTGTTCTAGGGAACCCAACTGCAGCACTTGTCTCAAAATATCAGCGGAGAAAACCAAAGGTTGTCCGGCAATTCTAGTTCTTAACACTGTCGGGGTGACAGTGCAGTCCACCTGCAAGTGATCGTAAAATTGACGTACATAGGATATCACAATCGGAATGTTTTCATACAACACATAACTTATTCTAGATTCCGCCAGAAAATCTAAAACTTCTCGAAATCCCTGCGCCTCAGGGATGTTATGGGCAGGATTCAGTACCATATTGTGCTTGGGAACAAAAGCACGAAGCGCCATATCTGCACAATACATAAAATTGTTAGATTATTATTAAAAATCAATAAACTTGTTTAAATTCAAATTTGTTTTATCTTGTACTTTTTCAAATACCAAATCTAGCACAATTAAATTTCCACAAGTTTAATAAAATTTAAATTAGACAAAATAAATTAAGTACAGATTCGAAGGGAACAGATTCGAAGTGTCCATATTCGAGTGTAATGGACAGATTCGAAGTGTCCCTATTCGAGTCTAATGGACAGATTCGAGGATCATGGTCATCTCGAATCTAATGACAGATTCGAGAAACCCTTGAACAGATTCGAATGTCCATGAACAGACTCGAAGGGCCGTCGGCCATTGTTTCAACCAAAATCCAAGATTTTAACCTTTTTGAACTAGGTAAATCACATACTTTAGTTCAACTAAGTTCTAATCACTGATTTATGCCTTTAATTTGATATTTTATAGGTCCTAACTTAGTTATTTATGAATAACCCTATTTTGACCAATAAAACATCAAAATGTGATGTTTAAGCCCAAATTTGTGTATGAAACCACCAAAATCTTGTACAATCATGTTGCTTATACCTAGATTTGAAAGTAGAATCGACCACAAAAGCTTTAGAATCGACGAAATGTCGTTTAGTAGAAATACAATAGACTCGAGAATAGATTCGAGATCGCCAGTGACAGATTCGAGAAATCAGATTCGAGAACAGTGAGAAGTAAATGCCTTCACTGTGGACCTTTATATACTAACTACCTTCGAGTCTATGTGTAGATTCGAGTCTACTGACAGATTCGAGAACTTCAAATTCGAGTCTGTCTTAGATTCGAAGCTACAAACACTTAGAAAAATTTCGGAAATTTTGAAATAATTTCAACTTTTTCCAACTATTTTCTACTGTGTAGTGTAACCAGATAAACTATGCCAAATCTTTTACCCTAAGCTCAGATATTTCACGCATTGTATATTTTATCCAACTTTGAATGCACCCTCAGTAACTTTTGACCTTTTACCTAAGTAAAAACTAAATTATACTAAAATAAAATAAAATAAACTAAGGTAAAAATAAAATAAAATAAAATAAAATAAAATTTCGACTAAAAAATTTAATCTAGACTTAAGTTATAAAAATAAATTTACAAGCTAAGCTAAATACCAAACAACATATTTTTGGTGAGTATAGTCTAAGAAAGGTTCAATCAGATAGCGATGTCCGATACTAACTTTCAGTACTTAAACTTTCACACTTAGGAATTTTTTGAATTCCTTTGATTGTTTGTCGTGTCATACCCACTTAGCCGATTGTTGGTATTTTACCCTGTTAAACACTCTACATTTCGGAATATCCCTTGGCCTTTTTATTTATCAGGAAATTATCTTACGTGACTCAGACATAGACATACTTTTATGATTAAGGCACACAGACAAAATTCTAACTTGTTGGTATTTGCAAACTTTCTTTAAAAGACAAACATCGGACACAGGTCTGTATTCTCATACAACAAAGTGTCTTAGTTCGACTTAAGGTTTAACTTTAAAGTTAGCAGATAGCGGTGACAGGTCTGTACTGACGTACAACAAAGCGACATGTCTGCTAACCCGAATCTAAACAGAGACAACAGGTCTGTACTTACGTACAACAGAGTTGCATGTTTTCGACTCTTAGTTACATATGATATTTCTATTCTTTCCATTTTAGATGTATTTGATGTTGCCATACATCCCCAGAAAGTTTGCATACCTCATTTAGACTCAATGTTTGTATGTCTTGTACATAAAAATTAAGACCGATTGGTCATACATCTAGGTTAGTGACACGCTTGACTTTTTCTAGAATATTTTATTAGCCTTGAGATTCCCTATATGTATTATGCCTACCAACACATCAAACTAAATAAAGTATAACACTTAGAGTTTAGTTGCATTATGTGTGAAAGCCTAAACACTTAGAGTTTGTAACGACTGTGCTAATTTTCGTCACTTTGAACCTATGCATCTAAGACTTAACTCAATTTTCTGATATTCTCCTTTTTTGATTTTTTTTTTTTTTTTATGGTTTTCTCTCTTTTTTTTTTATTTTGATTTTCATAAATAATAATAAGCTAATAAAGTAACTTACTAATTTACTATAAAAAAAATAGCCTAAGGTCAAATTACTTTGGATTACACATGCCATTCAGTTGAACTAACAACCCAAAGCATGAACTAACAAATGCTTTTGTGACTAGATTCGCATTGTTTATACAGACTGACACAACTGACACACCTTACCTGTTTCCCTTATAACTTCTCACTTTGGTCTAAGGACCCAGAAAGCATACCTGCTGTTTCGTCCTTTGTACCCCTGTCCTGTATCAAGAGAAACCACTATCCATAACCATTTGTCATTAGGATCTGTAGCTAACTCCTGCACGGTCTGATCATTCGCTTTCTCTACCCACATCGGACTGTTTTCCCTTGTGGTCTGCTCATCTTCATCACAACCATTCTCCGTAACTTCAGCCATGAAAGCTCTAGCGTTGGACTTAGGATGTGAACTCCAGTCATAGGAACCATCTAGCTGTCTGTCAGAAGTGACATTGGATATCAGACCCGCTAGATTGGCCTGACTACATGAGGAACTCGGAAGGTATCTCTGTTGGGACTGACTTTGGTACTGTCCTTGATGCTGACTCTGCCCCTGGTATGTCTCTACCTTCGGTCTTTGACACTCCCTGGCGAAGTGTCCCAATCCCTGACAGTTGTAGCATTTCACCTTGGACTTATCAAATCCTATCCCCTTGTTGTTCATCTGCAGATTCCTCCCAGTTCTCTTTATGAATCTCTTAACCCTCCGGGTTACCATGGCCAGTTGCCATTTCAGATCCATTTCCTCTAAGTCATCAGGGTCGACCTGATCGTAGTCTTCATCCCAAAGAGCCGGATCATTAATCTTCCCTTGAACGCAATTTCCGTATGCGGCCACAAACGAAGCAAGCAGATTCAGATGTTCTTCCGCCGACTTTGCGCTCATTGGCATCTTAGAATAGCTCTGACTGGTCGATGCCTGTTGGACTTGAGGTTGCGGTTCTTCCGATCTTCCTAACCCTAAGAACGCGCGATTCAGTGAGTCTTCGGACTCTGCTGGCGATGACGTTTCTCCGGTGAAAAACGCTGTAGCACTCTTCTGATCAGCTGTCACTGATGATTTTGATGTCTTTCCAAAATACATAGCCGGATTTTGGACTTGCTCGTAATCAGTCTCAGCCTTAATCATCTCGAAGTGATATGCCCTCAACGTTCCCACGATGTCATCCAGTGATTGAGCATAGTATTTATCTTCATTCAGCTTAATCATTGCCACGTACATAGCCCATTTGGCTGGTAGGGCATCAAGAAGCTTGTTGTTCTTGTCACTGTCCGAGTACTCAATGCCATGACTTTCAAGCTCTGTTATCAGATGATAGAACCTTGTGATAATATCATCTAACTGTTTATCCTTAAGAGCCTTGAAAATCGCAAACTGTTGGGTCAACAGCTCTGTACGCTTTCTACGTACCCGTGGATTACCCTCACACCTTTTCTGGAGAGACTCCCAAAGTTCTTTCGACGTCCTTTGAGTCCGAAATGTGTGCAAGATATCTTGAGGTAAAGCCATTCGGATAATGGAGAAAGCTTTGTTTTCGGCTTCAAATAATTTCTTGTCATCTTCTTTCATCATTTGATATGACAAGACCTTTTGACGGCCTTCAACCTCAGAAACTGGTGGAATGTACCCTTCATCAATGCACACCCACATGCGCATATCGTTGAATCGTACAAAATCCGTAAATCTGTCCTTCCACCAGTAGTAATCCTCAACTTTCATCAGCTTTGGTGGTGCATTAGCCTTCCCAACTTCGTGATCCATTTCAAGGAATTTCTGAAGGTTTGACATCTTTTCTGAAAGAAATTGAATTTAGACTTAATTAATTTAATTCGAAACTAATGTGGATTAACTCTTTCGAATCTAGATAGATTCGAATGTAATTAGATTCCAATTTATTTGGTATTAAATTCGATTAAGTATCTTAATTCAATTAGATTCGAAATTATGGCAGATTCGAACAATTCCTTAGATTCGAAGATATGACAGATTCGAAGGACCCCTTAGACTCGAAGACCCTTAGAATCGAAGGCACAACAGAATCGAAATTCAGCAGAATCGAAGCACAGACTCGAAACAGTAACCAACTCGAAACAAACTCGAAACAATATAGACTCGAGATCAAATTCGAATATATTAACAGATTCGAAAAGTCACAGACTCGAAACTGACTGAAATTGACTCGAAAGGAGCGTATTTTGGTTAGACTCGAAAATAAAGTAAAACCCTAATTACCCCTATAGATTCGAGCGCCGCAAACTCGAAAAACGGCTAACACTTTGATCTTTTTGACGTTTTACGGATTAAATCACTATTTTTCAAACGAAAAATAATGATTTCGACCAAAAACGTGAAAAACGACAAAGTGTTTCCCGAATATGAATTTGCTAAGCTCAAAAACACGTTTTTGAGAGAAAAAACCGTCCAACTAGCGTCAAGAAACCTAGAATGTATCTGATGAACACGAAGAACACCAAGAACACTCCGTAGTCTCTGATACCACTTGTAAGGTCTACCACTGCAAGATCTATCTAGACGCGGATCCGTTAACGAGTGCGGAATCCTCGTTGACGGTCAGACGGACAACTCTCAACCAACGGAAACACGGAGACTATTAGACGCTGAACGAACGACACACGAACAATCCTACGTACTAATTCTCTCCTAAACGGGACTCACCTAGCTGATAAACTCGAGATCGCCTCTTGCTCAATTCCTCACGAATTCTGCAAAAAGTCACTTAATCATTCGAGTCTATCCCTAATTATAGGCCCTGATTCGAGTCTGTTGTGGGCCAACCTCGAATCTGGCCTAAGGCCCATTCGAATCTGTACATCTGACAGATTCGAATCTAACCTATATTCGAATCTATGGATACATTCGAATCTATCACAGATTCGAATGCCATCTTTAACCTATTCGAATCTAGCCAATACACTTAAACACTTAAGTGATGAAACTTATGTTTTAACTTATGCTTGACATAATCTTTGACCTTTATGTTTGAACTTCTTGTAATATGTTACATCAAGTTCAAACACACAATCAGTAACAGACAAACACATATTAAACATATATATCAAAATACTGGTTAACTCAGAATATTACCTAAATCATAATCGATTAGACTGCTATCGTCACACAAGGTGTACCAACACAAGAAACAAACATCGGTAGCCATTTCAACGTGCGAGGCCGAGTATGTTGCTGCTGGTAGTTGCTGCTCACAGGTTCTGTGGATACAACAACAATTGCGGGACTACGGTTTGGCTTACACTCAAACTCCTATTAGGATAGACAATCAATCTACAATTGCTATAACCAATAATCCAGTTAAACACAGTAAAACAAAGCACATAGACATAAGGCATCATTTTATTCGTGATTGTGCTGAAAAGAACTTAATCAAACTGGTAAAGGTGGCAACAGAAGATAATAATGCAGATTTATTTACCAAAGCGTTTGATAAGTCACGGTTTGAGTATTTAATTCAACTGAATGGAATGCGCAACCCAGAGTAATTTGACCTTAGTAGTAGTAAGTTTATTTTATTTTAGAGTCGTAGTATTTCTTTCTTTACAGTAGTCTGCTAATTTAGGAAAGTTTCTATTTTTAGTAAGTTTCTATTTTTAGTAAGTTTCTATTTTTAGTAAGTTTAGTAGGTTAGCTTATTTTACTGCTTTTCTTATGAAAAACAAAAGAAAAAAGAGAGAAAATTACAAAAATACAAAAAAAAAAGAGAGAATATCAGAAAAAAGAGTTAAGTCTTAGATACATAGGTTCAAAGTGACGAAAATTAGCACAGTCGTTACAAACTCTAAGTGTTTAGGCTTTCACACATAATGCAACTAAACTCTAAGTGTTATACTTTATTTAGTTTGATGTGTTGGTAGGCATAATACATATAGGGAATCTCAAGGCTAATAAAATATTCTAGAAAAAGTCAAGCGTGTCACTAACTTAGATGTACAACCAATCGGTCTTAATTTTTATGCACAAGACATACAAACTTTGAGTCTAAATGAGGTATGCAAACTTTCTGGGGATGTATGGAAACATCAAATACATCTTAAAATGGAATGAATAGAAAAATCATATAAAACTGAGAGTCGAAAACATGCAACTCTGTTGTACGTAAGTACAGACCTGTTGTCTCTGTTTAGATTCGGGTTAGCAGATATGTCGCTCTGTTGTACGTCAGTACAGACCTGTCACCGCTGTCTGCTAACTTTAAAAATAAACCTTAAGTCAAACTAAGACACTTTGTTGTATGAAAATACAGACCTGTGTCCGATGTTTGTCTTTTAAAGAAAGTTTGCAAATACCAACAAGTTAGAATCTTTGTCTGTGTGCCTTGATCATAAAAGTATGTCTATGTCTGCGTCACGTAAGATAATTTCCTGATAAATAAAAAGGCCAAGGGATATTCCGAAATGTAGAATGTTTAAAAGGGGTAAAATACCAACAATCGGCTAAATAGGTATGTCACGACAAACAAACAAAGGAATAAAAAATTCCTAAGTGTGAAAGTTTAAGTACTGAAAGTTAGTATCAGACATCGCTATCTGATTGAACCTTTCTTAGACTATACTCATCAAAAATATGTTGTTAAATATTTAGCTTAGATTGTAAATTTTTCTTAAGTCCAGATTAATTTTTTGGTCAAAATTTTATTTTACTTTATTTTATTTTATTTTATTTTTACCTTAGTTTATTTTATTCCATTTTAGTTTAGTTTCATTTTTACTTAGGTAAAAGGTCAAAAGTTACTGAGGGTGCATTCAAAGTTGGATAAAATAAACAATGCGTTGAACTATCTTGAGCTTAGGGTAAAAGAGTTGGCATAGTTTATCTGGTTACACGATACCGTAGAAAAGGTTGGAAAAGTTGAATTTATTTCAAAATTTTCGAAAATTTTTCTAAGTATTGGTGGTTTCGAATCTAAGACAGACTCGAAGCAGTAAGACTTCGAATCTGTCAGTAGATTCGAATCTGTGCTTAGACTCGAGGGTTGGTGGTATAAATAGGTTAACAGTAAAGGTCATTAACTCTATCTGTTTTCGAATCTATACTATCGAATCTATCAAGGCGATTTCGAATCTGTTCCTTCGAGTCTATCGTAATTCTCCTAAACGACATTTTGTCGACTCTCTTACTTGGTGTTTCGACTCTACAGATACATCTAGGTATAATCAACCAGATTGTATAAGATTTATGTAGTTTTATGCACAATTTTAGTCCAAATCGTCAAATTTTGAAGTTTTATAGGTTGAAATAGGGTTTTTGCTAAATTACCAATATTGGACCTATAAAAGATCAAATTAAAGGCATAAATCAATGATTAGAACCTAGTTGAACTAATGTATGTGATTTACCAAGTTCAAAATGGTTAAAATCTTGGGTTTTTGTTGAAAAATCAACCGTCGGGGCTTCGAGTCTGTTCCCGGACCTTCGAATCTGTTCATGGGTTTCTCGAATCTGTCATTAGATTCGAGATGACCATGATATTCGAATCTGTCCATTAGACTCGAAAAGGGACTCTTCGAATCTGTCCATTACACTCGAATATGGACACTTCGAATCTGTTACTTTTGAATCTGTACTTTATTTACTTTGTTTAATTTAAATTTTATTAAACTTGTGGAAATTTAATTGTGTTGGATTTTGTATTTAATCAAGTACAAAATAAAACAAATTTTGAATTTAAACAAGTTTATTGATTTTTAATGAGTCTAACAGTTTTATTTATTGTGCAGATATGGCAGTTCGCGCTTTTGTCCCGAAGCATAATATGGTCCTTAATCCAGATAATAATATCCCTGAGGCGCAGGGTTTTCGCGAAGTTTTGGACTTCCTAGCTGAGTCTAGGATTAGCTATGCTTTGTATCATAACATTCCAATTGTAATTTCGTATGTACGCCAGTTTTATGATCATTTACAGGTGGACTGTACTGTCACCCCGACAGTTATCAGAACCAGAATCGCTGGCCAGCCTCTAGTCTTCTCAGCAGATATGTTGCGCCAAGTGCTACAGTTGGGTTCTCAAGAACAATAAGATGGGCCTATTGACTTTCCATTAAGTATTAGGCAGACTGCTTTTCTGAGAATGGGCTACAGTTTAGATGTGACAAAGTCGTCATACATGAAGAGTGGCCTGATTGGGCAATGGAGATTCCTGGTGCACGTATTCATGGTCTGTTTTGCGCCGAAGAAAGCTGGCTTTGATTACATAGTGTCAAAGATCCAATCTGGAGTTATTGCATTGGTATATAATCGGAAGTTCAGCTTTTCGCAGATGTTCTTCTCGGAGTTCGTTCATCAAATTACGGCTCCAGAAAGGGAAAGATTTTTGCTATATCCAAGATTTGTCATGATGTTGATAAGGCACTTTTTGCCAAATTTGCCACAATCAGATGACTCTTTGAGCGTGAATGTTATGGATAAACGCATCTTTGCTGACTGTTCCTCACATCGAGGAAGATTAGCTGTTCCGGTTGCGCGTCCATTGTTTGGAGCGATTGTGGATAGGGAATTTCACGCCCCGGAAGATGCCAACTGGGCAGGGGTCGTTGACATTCAACCACAGCAACAACAACAGCAACGTCAACAACAACAACAGCCGCGAGCTCAGCCGCGTGATCCAAGACGCCGACAAAGACCAGCCGCGAGTCAAATCCAGGCTTCCAGGCCTTCTACGAGCGAACAGCCCCAAGCACAGGAAGCAGGGCCTTCGAGTGCCATTCCTGAATCTGAGCAGATTGCTCAAACCTTGGAGGAAATATGGGCATCTGGTCCACATGCCAATGAAGATGTTGCAGCAGCGTTAGTGGATGAGCTGCTTCGTCCTCCAGTAGATACAGATGATGTATTTAGAGATGTCGAGGAATATGAGCCAGAAAGGGCTGATGAAGGCTTGACATCATCAGAATCAGACTCAGATGATTTGGAAGGACAGGAGGCTGAAGCTCCTGAATCAGTGGCTACAGATCCCAATATTCACATCGGAACCTATGGCGCTAGGTTAGTAGTGAATGAAGCAGCAGGGTCGAGGAGGAGAGAAGAAAGGGAATCTGAAGATTCGGATTTTGAAGAAGAGGAGGTTGCTCCACTAGTGACGAGGCAACGGGCCAAACGTCATCGGTTCATGCAAGGGTCTTCTTCGGCATCCACTAGTCAGTCAGAAGTTCCCCAATCCCAACCTCAAGCCACCGCTCCACCATCACCGCCACCTCAGCATCATGAGCCATATATTCCACCACCATTCATCCCTTCTCCCATTCAGTCCATTCCATCCACCTCAACCGCCTATGCTGAAAATCAGCGGTTTATGCAACTCAAAGCTCGAGTGGATTTCCAACATGTTCAAATCCTGAGCCTAACACAGGCAATGGGTGAAATTCAGGCACATAATGCAAATCTAGATAAAGAAAATGCTGAATTGAAGAAGACAGTAGAAACAATCCAAGACGAGAATGTTGAGCTAAAGACATTTGTCTGCGACCAGGCGGCCGAGTTAAGATCGATGCGCTCCCTCATTGAGCAGTTAATGAAAAATCTTCAGGCTCAGGGGGAGACATCCTGCAGGGATCAGGAAGTGCAGCATAGAGAGGATGATGACGAAGGCAATGATCCCGGTGCGAATAAAGAGATTGAGTCTGTAGATTTTCCTGCAGCTCAAGCTACACAAATTCAGGGGGAGCCGAGTACAGAAGGAGAAGTAGGAGGATCTGGAAAAGAAGCAAGTTCCTCGAGGGTTCTGGACAGTGACATGATTGATGCACTGAAGGACATAGAGGAAGAGCTTATGGATTTTGATGATGAAGAAGAAGAGTTAAAAGAAGGAGAATTTATTCCAGAGGAGGTTGTGGACTGGAAATCAGACGATGAAGTTTTGGATGATGAAGACGATCAAGTCAATGAGGTTATTGTCGATTCACAACCTGTCACGGAGCTATATGAAGGACAAAATCATAATGTGATTGACATTGACTATATCAAGATAGCCTCGGTCGAGGACAAAGAACTTGAAGAGGCCGAGAAGGAGCCATCTAGAACTGACTTGATAAATCTTTGGTTCAAGAAAGAGGAAAAGAAAGATCGTTTGAAGATGAAGAAGAAAATGAGAGTTCCAGGTGCTGGAAACTTCTCAGGAGGCATTATAAGCTGGTTCTTTGACAAAGAACTGCAGCTATTTATCTTGAAAAGAAGAGATGGACTACAATACTTGAGGCGAACACTAAAAGCATTTAACTCATTGCCCAAGATTGAAGTAAAGGAGCTTGCATGGAAAGAGTTAATTAATATAGGTGAAGACCAGTACGCTGAAGTCGTGGCTAGAATCATAAGGAAAGAAGGAAGATCAGGAAAGTTCGAGCGACTCAAGCCAAGGACCGGAAAGAGGGTCGAGGATCAGTCGAGAATAGATCCTCATACAGGTAGGCCATGGGCCAGGATGGAATACAAACCTGTGAGGTGTCTAAAGAAAGTTCCAATGAAATCAATGCCACAGAACGTTTTGAGCAACATGAAATGGTGGTACCTCGAGATTGACACTGCTGAAGCCATCATGGAGGATCAAGACGAGCAGGTCATTTTGAAGGTATATGATCCACTGCATTTGATAAACCTATCAAAGGACGACCTGAAGAAGCTTCATGATCAGCCTATCTTCTTTACTGAACCATGGAGATCTGAAGCCAGGAAGTTCCAAAAGGTAGTTAAAGTTTGTATAGATGCTGGATTATATGCTGGTAGTAGTATATATAGCTCTAGTACTTAAATTTGATGTAATGTAATTAATTAGAAGCTATCGTCAAGGGGGAGTCTGTTGGTACACCTTGTGTGACGATAGCAGTCTAATCGATCTGCATTATGGTTTAAGTAATATTCTGAGTATTAACAAGTGTTTTGATATATATATGTTTATATGTGTTTGTCTGTTATTGATTGTGTGTTTGAACTTGATGTAACATATTACAAGAAGTTCAAACATAAAGGTCAAAGATTAACTCAAGCATAAGTAAAACATAAGTTTCATCACTTAAGAGTTTAAGTGTTTTTGGCTAGATTCGAATTGCTTAAGGGAACACATTCGAATCTGTGATAGATTCGAATGAGACCTTAGATTCGAATGGGCTAGATTCGAGGATGTCAATATGGACATACTCGAATGGGCCTTGGGCCAGATTCGAGGTTGGCCCACAACAGACTCGAATCAGGGTCTATAATTAGGGATAGACTCGAGTCATTAGGGGACTTTTTACAGAATTCGTGAGGAATTAAGCAAGAGGCGATCTCGAGTTTATCAGACTAGGTGAGTGCCGTTTCGGAGAGAATTAGTTCGTAGGATCGTTCGTGTGTCGTTCGTTCAGCGTCTAATAGTCTCCGTGTTCTGTTGGTTGAGAGTTGTCCGTCTAACCGTCAACGAGGATTCCGCACTCATTCACGGATCCGCGTCTAGATAGATCTTGCAGTCGTAGACCTTACACAATTTTAGTCACTAATCAAAATATTTCTTTTATATTTCATTTTCTTAATGATTTATTATTTGTTTATTATTTATTTAATATATTGTTTATTATTACTATTTTAATTTAATTGAAGTACTAACTTATTTAATACGTTTTTATTTTCATTATTTATTTGACATTATTATTACTGGTATTAATATTATTCTTATTATAGTTAAAGTTTTTACATTACTAAGTAGTAGTACTTGAAAATAACTTGTATATGACTAAATTTTAATAGATATTGAACTATTTATATATTTAGTTTAAAAGGGTATTTATTTATTTTATTACTTTTCATTATAAAGTTTTTAACTATTTATACATTTAAATTATTTATCCTTTGTCTCTACTTTATATTACTTTATACGAATACTTAAAAATTTGGTCAATTTTTTGTCCAAATTTAAACATATATGTATTAGTTTATGTATTTTAATGTTAATAATTTCTATTTTTATAAACATTATATGATCGATGTAATTTTAACTTAAAGAGATATATTATTAACGTGTCATCCATTCTAATTTATTTATTTAATAAACTTAATACTTATATTAATTAAAAATATTCACTGTATTAATCCATTAAGCAAAACAAATTATTATATTTTATTAAGTTTAACTTCGTGTAAAACTTATACAATTTATATACATATAAAATTTTAGTTTTCAAAAAATTATATATTTATTAAATATGAGTAATATATAATATTAAAAATATAAATAAATTATCTATATAAATAATTATAATTTTAAAAAATAAAAGTATAAAAAAACTTTAAAAATAAATGTGTATATAGCTGAATAAATATTTGAACTTCATTGTAATAATAATAATAGTACAACTTAATAATATACAAATCCATATATATATATATATATATATATATATATATATATATATATATATATATATATATATATATATATATATATATATTATTTTGATTAAATTCTTGTAATAGTTAATAAAAAAGAACATATCAAATAAATAAATAATAATAGTAGTAAAAGACAACATATTAAAAAATAATACTTTAGTTAATTGTAACAATAAGAAAAAAAAACTAAATATCAAATAAATAATAATAGGATAAAAGTAATTTAAATAATATAAAAAGAAAGTAATTAATTAGGGACCAAAATTAAAACAAAATTAAAAGGGTAAAATGGTAAAATGGTCATTTTTAAAAAAATGACTGGTCAAAGGACTTAAAGCAAAACAAAATGACAACCACATATACTGAAATTGTAATTTCGACGTAAAAAGGATCATTACCAAACAAATTAGATTAACTTTATTCTTGTGTTACTTATTTTAAAAATTAGTTATTTAGTTAATTGTTTTTATTGTCTTAGTTGTTAATTCCATCAAAAAGGTCTGAAATAGCTAAATATTGGTTTAGGTTGTAGTATTGGAGTCTCCGTTTTTTATTTCGTTCCCTGAGCTCGATAAATCATGGGTGATTCTTAAAGCTATATTGCACACGAATGGTACACTATCAGTTGTGTAATTTATACTTTAGGTTCATTTAGTTATTAAAACCTCAGGTGTGTTTTGCATGCATCAGTGTGTGTGTGTGTTTTATATATATATATATATATATATATATATATATATATATATATATATATATATATATATATATATATAGTAACGTACCCGCGCAAAGCAGCGGTGACAAATAACTTGTTTGGTAACATCTCTTTCAGCGACGTATCATTAGGGGATGAACAAGTAACTGATGTGATTCTTAAACTCGAATGTCAACACATCTTCATATAGGATATAAATAAATTTAGTTAAAACAATTGTTTATCATTAGACTATATTTACATGTATAAAATGAACTAAAAACCAAAATGATAATATGTTGAAAACATAATAATGTTTGAAACTTTAAACAATAGATTAACCCCCAAGGCAAAGAGTCCGTTCATGGTAGAAGTCTTTTCCTTTCAACTAAGAATGCCGACTTTCCTCAAACGATTGGAACTAAGGTATCCTCGCCGAAGGAAAAGAAGAGTAAGCCAATAGTATCCCGGTGATGAATTTCACTTTCAATAAAGAAAATAACAAGGAGAGCACTATCATAAAATATATGATGGATTGTTGATATTAACCCTATCGTTAAACCACACAACCTGTGTAAGTATATACACAAAACACCATGACCTTCTATGAAACTCAATGGATACCATTGTCAACTCAAAAGTCACCACAGATCCAGATTGAACGTCTACAAGAAGAGGAGCCTAAAAGGAGCCACTACAATTGGGCTTTCCATAAGTTCACGAGCTCAAGAATCTGGGATGTCTACATTAGGAGTTGAGGTCACGACACCGGTTAGTGATTGAACCAAGGCTCCCCTACATGGATCATTCGTTAATTAGCAACTAACATACAGAACAAATCAGATTTTCTCATTGGACTTTAAAAATCATTACTGAAATCTGAAGTTGATCATTTGAAGGAAGCAACAATTTATATATCAGAATAAACTAAAGTACATCTTAGCATGAAACGATACTTGGTCACACCTTTTATTCTTTGAGCATCTTAATAATTGTTCTTCAAACATATACATCTACAATCCGTCACTTCTTCGTTGAAGGATTCAAATCCGTAAGCAATCCATTGAGATGGTAGAACCCAGACATGCATTTCATACTTTTTCCCATTTATAAACAATTTAATATAACCTAACATCTTCAATATTCTCACTAATCACCTGTCATCAACAACATATAACCTCAATTTAAAACAATGAAAGCCATATATAATAACTGCAAACTCAACACCCTAATTGCAGACCATACAGAAGTAACATAACCCTAATCACACTAAAGTTTAAATCATAATCAATAAAACACTGCAATACAGTAAATAATTCAAAGCACAAAAACATGATGAAATGTAGCAACAATAAAGTCTAAACAGACAGACACGTAAATCACTTATTAAAATACCGTACAGATGTCAACAAATTAAAAAGCAATAGTATACTCAGAAAACAGGTTAAAAGAGTAATACATTTGAAAAAAATAAAAATTACCTATATTGATAAAATGTGCTTTCTCGATCTAAAATTGAGGACAAGTAATTAGTGTGTTTGTACTGCGAAACAGAACAAAAGGAAGAAACAGCAGACAACAACAACAAGAATATAATACATGCATACATGATAAATTAAATGTGTGGTCTGTGTGATAGCATAAAAACTCTGATACACAGTCATAGCTACGTCTCAGATTAATTTAAGCAAGCACAACATACATAAGTCCAACATGTTAATTGTGTATTGCCTAAGCTTGAAAACCTCATCAATAATGATAAAATTAACAAACCAAATCAGATCCAACTAATATTACACCAGCTGAAAGATACAATCACATTTAAGCGCCTAATTGCTTTGAAGCTTGAACAACTTATCTCCAAAATAATCTTACATATGTCTGATCCTTCCTCGACTAAACAAGATTAAAATCAGAAAAGATGGATGGAAGAGTGAGGTCACCAAGAAAGTATACAAGGAATCACCAAGGGTTGTCAAGGTGCTTATCACTTAACCAGTCTCACACAATAGAATCATAGTAGCAAATAAGTAAATACCAACTTGAAGATAAACAAAATTAGACGACATGAAGTGGCAAAAAAGAAAGCCAATAGTTCAAACCACTCCAAATCTGGCACGATCAGTGTGACTTTTGTGTGATTGTAGAATGTTTTAAAATCACCAAAGACGCAGAAAGAGTGACCAATTGAAATATGAATCTAACTATCCCTAACCCTATTATTTTAAACAACTAAAAGTTTGTTGTTTCTTCCAATATATTTATTTATTTAAAAAAAAATGTAATGTAAATACACAAACATCTCAGAATTGTAAAAGAAAAAACTCATGATGCAATGAGTGCCTAATCTATTATGATCTGCTAGTTTGATAGCATCTTCATTACCATGCTATTGAAAGTTACAAAAGAGTCAAGCTTCACTGATAAATGTTTGTATATATACTTTTTTGGAAACGGAGTGTCACCAAGTACTAATTTATGAACATTAAACTTACTCCGTACATGTCTTCCCTCTCAAATTGGCTATCAATTTATCTTAAATGTAGAAACCATATTTTGCTGATCATCTATAAGCCTCACAAAATTTGACCTATTATTACCCATAGAAAAAATATATATGTAACAGTTCATATTGATGCAAATATAACGTAAACGACTCTACTTTAGAGACTATTTGAAACGGATCAAGCACACAAGTGCTATGAGCAACAGTACCAGTCTTGATGTTTAGGCTTAAGGATTCAGTTATAGAAGCAATAAAACAGCCTACATGTCTTCAATCTTTCAATACCTACAAGGTAACGTCTAACTGTAAAGGTGTCTGCATATCAAGGTTCAGAATTTGATGGGATTGTCTGTATTGAGGGACTGAACCTGTTAGTATTGTTAAATTTTGTAAAATTATAGGACTTTATTTCTTGGCACCCATTCCACATTTGTAAATACAGAACAATGGAGAACCTGGATGAATTTTGGAAAATTATTAGAAACTTAAGAGTGTGGTAGAGGAGCTGAGTACCATACCCCTGGGTGAATCACCATAATAGTTCATGCTACGATCTGAAAAACTCCCATGGTTTGTTCCTATGCGCTTTGCTAGAAGAGCTAGTACGTAATGGCAAGTCCAAGTTCCAAAGGACCACCAGGTCCACCAACATAGTTAATTGATCTTATAAGACTGCCTCTAGTTCTACTGTCATGTCGTGATGGCTGCAAAAAAGAATAAAACATTCAGCAATGATTATTACTATTATTCTCTATTTCCCACAGTATCCCCAACATACACAACTCCATAATCACAGAAATTCCTAAAATGCATTAAATAATATATGAATTATCAATAAAACAAAAGTGATGAACTATTTTATCTTTGTGGTTGTTATGCCTTGAGTGATTTGTTTAAATAATAAAAACATACCAAAATAAAACTTACAAATAGTAATAATCAACAGAAGCACCAAATAATGGCAGAAAAACCAGAGCAGCAGAGCCGATAACAAATCCCTATGGAACAACCATAAACTGTAAAATTTCAGCAATAATCACTAAAGAAATAAATATACTTGTTGTAGTCTGAAAGTAAGATTAAATTACCTTTCCAAATGCTGGCCAAATAGCATAATGTGTTCAGCAATAATCACTAAAGAAATTAAATTACCGACAAAAGACAACATTTTAGTTATAAAACCTTGGCTGGCCAAATAGCATCTATTATAAACAATGGGAACATACTGTTGCATCAGTAAGGTGCAAGCCACAATGAGTTGATAGCAATTTTCCCATCAAACCATGTTACTGTATTGAGGTGCATAGGCACATCAAACATGATCATGTATGCACGTTCATATCAGTAACACTGTGAGCAGCAGGTACAAATACTTTTCCACACTTTTTATAACGATAAATTAAATAAATTGACACTATAAGAGTTCCTCACTTTCTTAATTCCACGATTGCGAATAGAATCTGCAACCTTCAATACAGTATCATACACTTCCTTGTAAGTCAACCACACATGTTTACCCAGCCTGAATAAGGTCAAAAGCCACTCAATAAAATCTGAATTCGGAGAAATAAACAACAATAGAAATCATAAAAAAGGCAAGACTCGGTACCTTGCCATCAATATTCTCCCGATGCCAAGCATCTGATTATTAGGATACTTCTACACTGCTAACAATATCAGTCGATCGAATCACACAAGACTAATCGAATCACACAAAACTGATTTCTCAAACATCGATGAAAAATTGGAAAAACATAATAAACACAGATGATTAATCTTAAAAATCAACAAGCACACATAAAGATTGGAAGAAAGATTAGTAAATACCTTGAACTGAGAGGGTCGTCAAGATTCGTAGGAGATTAGAAGTCCAACCATTAGAATAAGAAGGAGAACAGCATGAGAGTCGCGGTCTAAAAATTTAAGCAATGTTCTTTCGTTTCGTTCCGGGTGATTCTCAAGCATAATCTGTGATGAAAGAAGAGCAAAAGAAATTGAGTGGGGAAAATTGGAGAAGCAGAGTACCTACATTGGTATCCTTGAGACAAAAAAAAAAAAACAAATATCAAGTTACAAAAAAGAAACCCATTAACATTAACCACCATCCCAATACGGGTGAGACTCAGGATCCCCATATTTGCCAACAGAAAATTGCAAATTGATCAAACTATACTTGTCTATGACCTTTTGTTCGACGTTAATTCTTTCTACTCTTTTTGGTAAATATGATTACTTTAGCATCCAAGGTTTAAATACAAACTATTCTTGTAAGAATTGAAACCGAAGAAAATTTTTACCAAACGATGTGAAGCTACAACTATGGTGTTTATGTCTATAGCTGCAAAAACAAATTAAGAAAAAGGAAGCGAGATTAGAGCAACAATGTAGAAATATCTATGAGTGCAGAAGAGAGAGAGTTTGAAAGGTGAAAAAGAGGAACTAACCAGAGGAAAAGGAGGAGGAGCAGGCGTCGATCAGAATGCAAGAAACTTTCAATCTGATAAATCAAAAAAAAAAATGCAAGGAACATCTTAGGTGTGTTTGATGTTTACCGGTCATTTCATTTTGTATTATTGCATGATGTTGCCAGATATTGGGTTGTTGAAGCAAACTCAAGAACCCTAACCTAGTAACTGGATGCCCCTGTGTTACTGTGTGTGTGCTTGAGCCACCGAGAAGAAACCTGGAAATAAATCATGTCTCTGTAACTCCCTTCTCGCAACAATCAAGCTGATGGTTTCACCAATTTTTTCCGGTGATTTCAAACCTTCCAGACCCATCTTTCCAGCGGGGTTTTTTCGGGTGTGATTTCTGTCTGCAAGGTTCTTACTGGTTAGCAAAAGAAGCGTGGGAAGAAGAGGAAGAGTCCCGTGGCTTCTCAACGTTCGCACAATTCTCAACATTTTAAAAGCTGAATTTAAATAAAGTATGCAGTACAGTTTGTACATAGTGCTTCAAACAGTTGTAAGTCTTAAATTTCAAGAATATGCACTGTCTACTTGTACTTTATGCATTGTAATTTGTAAACATACTAAATGCTTTATTAGTAGTTAAGATATATATATATATATATATATATATATATATATATATATATATATATATATATATATATATATATATATATATATATATATATATATATATATATAATACATATATATATATACATACATACATACATACATATATATATATATATATATATATATATATATATCTGTGTGTGTGTATATGTATATATATACACACATATATATGTATACACACACACACATATATATATATAGGGGTGGGTTCAATGGAATACCTCTATGCATCGGAAAACCTTGGAAAACCAATCGTAGCCCTTAGATTAGAGGCATATACATTATTAGATTAATGCATCACGATGCACTTAAAGAAAACACATAGGGGTGTTTTCGACACACAACAATATGTTTTCTAAAATTTAAAATTTTATCATTTAATATATTCAAATTAAAATTTTCATGATTGATACATAATTTTAAATTTAAAAATCATCTACATCATGCATTAGAAACATTCATATGCATTTATCATGCATTTACAAAATACCATAAAAGAATCTTTTGATGATACATTATCTTCAATCAAAAAAACATGTTCATCATGCATCTTCATGTTCATCGCTCATCTTTTGACGAATATAACAATCCACTACAAACTTTTTGACGAAAATGTTTATCTTTTGACGATACACTAGATACTCCATGTTTATCCTTCATCTTTATGTTCATTATTCATTTTCGTGTTCATGATGAGATTTTCGATGCATCAGAAAATGACGATGCATTAAAATACAAATATGACGATGCAGTAGAAAAACTTTTGCCAAAAATGTTCATCTTTTGACGAAAATTATTCGATGTATCAAAAATTTCATGTTTATCGTGAGTTTTATCATTAGATTTTCTGTACACCAAAAACTTTGTGTTCATCATTCATTTTCATGTTCATCATTAGATCTTCAATTACATGTGTAAATCTTTATATTCATCGTGAGTTTTACCATGAGATTTTCGATGCACCAAAAACTTTGTGTTCATCATTTATATTCGTGTTCATCATTAGATCTTCAATGGCAGGTGTAAATCTTCATTTTCATCAAGAAATCTTTGTGTTCATCTTTCTTTTTCGTGTTCATCATTCATCATCGACGACGTTGCAAAAGATATATTTGACAATATCATGCTGATGGCAGGCGATCATGGGTGGTACAAGGCCAAAGGTCGGTGACATGGTGGTCAAGTGGTGGCAACATGGTGGTGGTCATCTTTCTTTACTAAAGAGAAAGAGAGAGTGAGAGAGAGAGTGCGGGAGAGAGATATGAAATAATAAAAAGATTTGAATTTGAAATTATTAAGGAAATATATGTTAACATGGAAAGCTATTAATTTGATTGATATTTCTAAAGTCAATTTATTTTTATTTTATTTTTATTAATTGATATTAGATATAATATTCCAATAATACCTTTAATGAAGGTTTGATGCACGTAGGTCTTCTTGTGTTGCATAATGGTTTTCCAAGGTTTTGCAATGCATTGAGGTTTTCCATTGAACCTCTCTCTATATATATGTATAGCTATATATATATATATATATATATATATATATATATATATATATATATATATATATATATATATATATATATATATATATATATAGATATAGATATAGATATATAGAGAAGGGTTCTTTTAAGAACCTAAATATTCATAAGAACTTGAGAACCTAAGCGTATTTTGGAAAAAAATAAAAATTTATCTCTCCTACCATTAAACCCTAAAAACCACCAGTCATCCCTCCCTCCCCAACCCACTCTCATTTTATTTTCAACCTCAAAGATCCAGCCTTCTTTTCCCTCCCTTCTCCCTCCCTCTCATGATTAGGAACCACCACCGCCACTATCAAGTGTCGGCATCACGCTCTCTTTCTTTCCTCCTTTATATATCTCACGATTTGGAAGTTCAACGGTCAAGAAATGACGATTTGGAAGTCCGATGGTCAAGAAATGAAGATCCTTCGTAAGATTTTAGATCTAAAATAAATGTAATAGTTAGACATATGTTTTTTGTTAAAAAAAAAGTGTTTCTATATAATTCACAAGATTTGAATGTTTTTTTTGTTTAAAACTGTGTTTCTAGTGATCTTGTATGAGTTGCATACATTGTGTTTGATAAAATGTCTAAATGAAATCTTCTTTTTTCTAGTTTTAGTTCGTGTGCGATATTCTATATAGATTATGCAACGTTCTACATAGAATACGCGATACTCTACATAAAATACATAATGTTCTACATAGAATATGTTTATTTGTTTGTCGGGGTTTCGGGTTCCTAATGGTTTTGTCTTTGATGGTTTTGCGTCTTTATGTATTCTATGTAGATTTGGTTTGTATTTTTATTTAGAATATATGATATTCTATATAGAATAAAAAGTATTCTATACAAAATTGATTGTAGTATTTGTATGTATGTAGAATATTGTTACTGTTGTACTAGTTAATTTGTTATTGTTGAATCGATATTGAATAAATAAAGTATGGAGAATATTTAGATCTGGGATGTTATACTTAGATATGTGTTTTTTTGTAAAAAAAATAAATAAATTTGTATATGATGCACAAGATTTGAATGTTTTTTTTTTGTTTAAAACTATATTTTTGGTGTATTTTGTATAATTTGCATACCAAGTGTTTAATAAAATGTCTAAATGATATTTTCTTTTTTCTATTTCAGTTCGTTTATGATATTCTATATAGATTACGGGATACTCTACATAGAACACATGATACTCTACATAGGATTCTTGATATTCTACATAGATCACGTTCATCTGTTCGTCACAGGTTCTGGTTTCTAATGGGTTTGTATTTGATGATTCTGCGTCTTTATGTTTCAATGTAGATTTGGTTTGTATTTTTATATAGATCATATGTTACTTGGTATAGAACAAATAGTATTCTATACAGAATTGATTTTAGCTAGTTTGTATCTATGTAGAACATTGTTATTATTGTACTAGTTAATTTGATATCGTTGTATCTATATAGAATACATTATACCCTAGATAGAATACATGATAGGGGTGTAAATGAGTCGAGCTACTCGTGAGCTACTCGAGCTCGACTCGTTAAAAGCTTGAAAAAAGCTCGAATTAAACGAGCTCGAGCCCAAATTCGATCTCGTTTAATAAACGAGCTCGAGCCCGAGCTTCACATATCGAGCTCGCGAGCCTAAACGAGCTTAAACGAGCCTATATATAAATAAACTTTTAAATTAATAAATATATAATATATAGATTAAACAAATATAAATATATTAAAATAACAAGTTATATATATTATATAAAAAGATTATTTAAAAATTAATTAAAAAATTAAAATATACAATAAACGAGCCGAGCTCGAGCTTAAACGGGCTCGGGCTCAGCTCAGCTCGTTTACACCCCTACTACATGATAATATACATAGAATACATTCACCAGTTAATTTGTTAAAACTGTGTTTTGTTGTATTTCTACATAGAATACATGACACTCTACATAAAATACATGATAATCTACATAGAATACTTTCACCAGTTAATTTGTTAAAAGCTGTGTTTTTTGTGTATTTCTACTTAAAATATGCAATACTCTACATATAATACATGATAATCTATATAGAATATGTTTAACAATTTATTTGTTATTATTGTATCTATATACCATACATATCATTCTATGTAGAATATTGTTATTGTTGTATTAGTTAATTTATTTTTATATAGAATATACGAAATGTATGGAAAACACAACATTCTACATAGATTATGAATAATGATATTAATCTACAAAAAAAATATATGGGATCATATAAAATTTTACATATATTTTCAATATAGAATATGTTAAATTTTTAGCAGTAAAATAATTTTCTATACTATAAAAAGACATTTTTTTAATAACCATTTTTTTATTAAAAAAGTCAATTCTCATGAAGGAGTGAAAAAGAAGATAAAAAATGAAAAAAATGAAGTGAGAGAAAGAAAAAAAATCATATTTTGCACATCTTTTCAAGATTCACCACTATCAAAAGTCTAAATAATTACAAAAATCTCATTTGCCTATTTTCAGCCATAGATAATTTTAATCTAAAGGCTAGAAATGGTTTCTAGGTTCTCATGATATTTAAGATTCTCAAAAGAGCACATTCATATGTGTGTGTGTGTGTGTGTAATATTGTCTGTGATTGGATAAAGAATGGGTGATGGATCAATGATATCACCCGGTCTATAATGTGATTCTACTGTTCGTCGCTCTCCCATCCTTAATATCCTGTTTAACTTCCATAATTATTTCCTCGATCTCTTCACCCTTTGAGTTCAGCGTTTCTTCAGTGTTCTTCTCAATAACACCGTTCTTGTCTTCGTTGGCTTGCTTTGTAGCCCTTCTATTTGATCTTGCGGTTTTCTATTTCCGATTCAAATTTCAGAGGTGAAAAACTACCGGAGTATCGTGTGTGCATATACCTAAGAGATCCTGATGTGTTTTACAAACACGGTAAAAAAAATTAATAACCTCAAAGATGTGTTTTTTTAATCGTACGACACGTTTTTTTAACCTCAAATGTTTTTTTAACCTCAAAGATGTGTTTGTCGTAGCATCGTACTTGCTCAAGTGTAAAAAAAATTAGGAATTTTTCTCTCAAAGATGTGTTTTTTTAATCGTACGACACATTTGGTATTTATAGGCAAAAGTTAATATCCTTAAAAAAAATCCGCAAAATTTAATTTTATGGGATTAGGCACAGCCCCCCCCCCCCCCCCCCACCCGGCGCTTGGGTCTGCGTCCGATGTGGACTCCTAAGTACTTGACTCTTTCCTTGGCAGACAATTTTCTTTCTGTTCAGCCCTCGTTTTGGGTGCAGGCGTGTGCCCCAGATGCTGCAAACGGCCTCCAATTGAGCTCAAATTCGCACGAGTTGTCCTTGAGATCATTTCCAACCTACATACTGAAATATGTTAACAGTATTGCATTCTAAGACATATTTTTACTTCAAAAGAACTACTAAGCGCTTTACAAACACGATAAAATATAACTTGATCACATATTTAGCGATCACTTGATCATGTCATCATCGGTGGATACCGAAAGCTTCCCGTTCGTGTGTTTTGCTCATCAATTACAAAGGTACGAATTTTAAGCTTTCATGTTACTTATCTTATGTTTTACTTGATGATCATTGTATGGAGTTCGTAATTTTAAAAGCTTTCGTTTCATTAATTGGATTAAATTTTATGTTTTTTTATTGAAAAGTCGTATGAATTCCCAACATATATAATCTTTAACTATTATACATGTAATAAACGTAAAATAAAAGTGCAAATCTGGTGTTACATCCCTTAACTTAATTAATCTAAATTAGCATTTGTTTAGCCTAAATATATAACTTAATGTAAATGGCACCAAGTAAAGTTATATTAAGTCTAGGGCTAAAGAAGTTAATTTGCTATAATTAGGGTTAAGGGTGCAAAACGACAATTTAGCAAAACTATATTAATATAACACGTATCAAGGTTATATGATTAGTGATATTCATCTATCTGCTATTTCTCTTAAACACACACTTGCAAAATATACAACTTCTCACTAGAAAATAAAGAGAAGTTCTCATCAAATCATCAAGGTAGTTACATAACTGAGATCAAGAAAGAAAGAAGGAAAAGATCATACAACAATTAAAGGTAATTTCAAGTTTAAAACATTCATGTGTGTGTGTTGAGCATTTTACGGCCTGGATGTATTTCCAGTATATAAACTCACATGAATGAATCATAAAACCATTTAATATAAACATTTAAGTTTGATAAAAGGGATGGTTCACATTCTAATATAAATATTAAAGTATGATGGGTATGCATCATAGTTAGAAAAGATCATGTGTAACTCAGGTAGTTTTCATTGTATGTCCAAAACAATATAAGTGTAAAGCATATATGTATGTATTAAGTATGTATGCTTGTATTATGATTATAATTCATATAAGTCTTAGACATAAGGCTTATAGATTATATTATGTAAAAATATGTGTGTGTTTATAGAAAAATATGCATGTTAAGTCCATAACCATTATAAGTCTATGGTTAAGCATGTATGTATGTTGTAAAGTCTCAATGCATATACATATGTGTGAATTGTAATTATGAATTTCATGTAATTCTTGAACCATTAACACAGTAATGTTAAAACATATGAATAATAAGATCATTGATATATGAATAACTTGATCAAGTACGGATATATAGTTACAATACATCAAGATAAACAAACCAAACACAGAGTTGAGTACTCAGATGACTCAAAGACTTTATAAATATCAGAATCGATATGATTAACAAGCAGAACTACTTGTTGAGTTAAAAGACAGCACAAGTGAAGGTAGAGCAAGTGGTAAGCACATTAGTATCCCTGATATAAATCAGGTAGTTGATCATACTCACTACATATTGTGAGCAATAGAGCGAAGACGGAGCACAGTACAGATTATAAAGCTTAGCAAAGCAAAGAAGCACGATAAAATAGTAATTGTGAGTTGTAGATCTTACTTTAACTACAGGTTATGTAGTTTGAGACTTATGTTGCAATCATTATTCTTATTTGGCTTTCTTATTATTTTAAGAAGTTTCATGCACTGTCCCAGCATATTATCTGTATATATAGAGCACGAGCATTTGAATATCATTCTTATTTAATCTACTGAACTTTGAGCAGTCTTTCGTTTGTTAAGCTTAGCACCAACACTATTGCTCTGAGATTGGGTGGCAGTCTAAGCTTATGATGCGTTGATTTACATGATGAAAACACAAAGGGTAGCAAGAGCATTCTGATGATACCCATGCAGTAATTACTGGTAGCTAGCCCGGTACATGGCTGATCCCCACTTATTGATGTGTGTTTGTGGTGTTATCATCATACTTATTCCTATACTTGTCTAAGTCTCAATAACGACAACAGTGTAATAACTAGGAGTGGAGCAAAGACGTGCACCATTATTATTATTATGGTCAGGACCCTTCGAGCTTAAATGCATGTTAAATGAAAACTCTACATACTCACTAAGCAATTAAGTTTACCCTAGTTGTTGCATTGTTTTCAGATAAAGGCAAAGGTTTGGCTAAACCTAGTTCATAGGTTCAAATTATGATCAATCTGAGAGTTGCATAAATCTCGGATCATCACACTTTGGTACTTGACTAAAGATACGAGCTTTGGGATCCTGGAATAGCTTATATAATATACTCTAATGTAATAAACTAGAAGTTGTACCCTTATAAATCTTTAATTTTGACTTTGTTTGTAATAACTCTTAATTTGTTTAATATAATTTATCTTAGTTTCATGATTGATATTGCATTTCTACAAGGACCTAGTCTTTAAGACCTATGAGAAATATGGGTCTTATAGTTTGGTATTAGATCAATAGTATGAGTGAATCATTGTATTGTGTAATACATGATCTCAAACTTATGCAATGTTATAGTTCCAATCATGACAGGACGACTTGAACTAAGATAGGAATTTAGAGACTAGACGGGCATGAAAGGGTACAATAAGTCAGACATTGAGCAAAATATTATGTGATTTTCATTTCATAGCTATGTCACGGGAAGGTGGACCTTTAGAGGGTCTGACTCAAGACCAAATCTTAGAAATGATACAACAATTGTTAGCTCAACAAACTGAACAACAAAATAAGTTTATACCTGAACAAATAAAAGCCAAAGATTAAGTTGAAGCAAAGAAGAAAGAAAATAATAAAGCTAAGAAGAAAAACTAACGTAAAGAGAAGCAAATTGACCAATCAAGTGATTCTAATTCTGATAATGTACAAGTTAATCCTCAAACTGAACAGCCAAAAGGCTGAAGATTCAAAGATCCCAAAGCAAGCGATGCCATAAAAATTAAAGGCACAATGAATCCAATCCAGGCTTTGGACTGGATAAGTCATACTGAAGAAATCTTTAATATTTCTGAATGTCCGGATGGCAATAGAGTTAAATTCACACAACATTGTTTGTAGGAGCTGCTAGAGCTTGGTGGAAGACACAAAAAAGCATATATGGTGAATAAGTAATAAAGACATTGGACTAGGAGCAATTCCTGGAAATGTTCAATGCCAAATATTGCCCAGTTGACAAGCAAAATGAATTAGAGATGCTGTTGATGCAGCTGAAGCAATGAACCAAAACTGTTGATCAATACGAGCACGAGTTCTCGAGACTCTGTGGCTACTCTTCATATTAAGTAGCGACAAAAGAACGTAAGATTCCTGTCTAAATCCTGTGTACAGAAAACAACTATGTGACATGAAATTCAAATCATATCTCAGGATGGTGGAAGCAACAAGAATGGTGGAGCGAGATTTCTCAGATCCTGGTTATGAACCTGTCATGATGGCAATAAGTCCAACTTGCCCATCTCCTCCGAAGAAACAGATACTCAGCAGATTCTTTAGTTCATTAAAACCAAGTCAGCAACAGTCAAGAACAATCTCTACTCCACAGAAGGCTAGAGCATACACTATACACTTAGAAACATGACAATGCAAATGACACAAGAAATCACATGTGGGACGCTGCAATCCTGATCGTGATATGCTATATATGTAAACAGACTGGACATAGAAGTGACGAGTGTCCAGAAAGGACCTATGTGTGCTACAACTACAGACATACTCGGCTAGAATAATCAGTTGGCAGAGCGACTCAATAGAGTATTACAGCAATACCATGAGCTAAGGCAAAAGCTTTTTGTGTAACTATTGAAGAAGCTAAAGGAACACTAGAAGCTGTCACATATACCTCTTGTTGAACTCTATATCTGTTTATTTTCCAATACTTATAAGTATATCATTCCTATTGTTTGGCAACTGCTACGATCTCTTTTTAAGCCATCAAAGACATTTGACTTAACAACAGATTGTTGCAGCTATTTCAAAGATTGATATTGTCTATTATACTTGAAACTTATTTGTCAATAACAAGATTTCTAATCCTGATCTGATTCTAATTATGCTCAAAGAATCCAATGGCAATGTTGTAATTGACTGGTTGATCTACAATAAAACCATAATTATCTGCAACAGACATATGAATAAATTCAGATAATCTATCAATAGCTTTCTTAGAATTAAAGACGTACATTGTTCGGATTTTATTGTTAAAAGCCTATTTAGAATTGTAACTACAAAAAGTGCAAAAAAGGTCAAGTCAATTGTAAATCTGTTAAGTGAGAGCTTAATTCAAATTTGCTCGTATCCTTGTAAAGCACTGTCAGTCAGAGATATATATAGAACTCACTTCAAGTGTCTGAACTATCAATATTCAATGTCCAGAATTTATAAAGATAGTTTTTGTGTAACCTATAGCTATTATAGATTCTTAATATTGTCAAATGATTTGATTAACACGTCATCAATATTCATGAGAAATCATGAATGGTGTTATAAGAAGTTCTAAGGGTTATTATACAACAAATGACTCAATGTTGAATCTCTAGTTTGAATTCTTACTCAAACAAGTATAAGTATCATACTGTCATGAGTATTCCAGGGGTCATTTCTTTAAATTCAAATTGAAATTCTACTTTGTGTCTCTTCATAATATATCATTCTTGGATCAATGACCTGAGTCAGAAAAGAAATCCTAGATAAATATTGTTTGTATCGGTCTGTGAATCCATATGATTCAATGTTTCATTAGAATCCAAGACAGGATTCTTTGTTATTCTTCTTTCGTATTATCCTGCTATTTTGAAGACTTGAAGGTGTAAACTCAGACAGACTGAAGTGAAGATTATATGTGTAGTAGGCTAATTTGATATGATGGGCTACCTACTTAAAGTGAACTTCTATCATGGAATTATAAACTCAATTGACCAAATAGTCAAATAATGAGTGAAAAGGTATGTTGAGTAATTTGAATAAATAAAGACAAAAACATAAGATTGACATGTACCTAAACCCAAAATTAATAATATGATACATTAACTAAAAAGATTATTTTAATTCAATGTGTTAGGAATCATAGATTTGACAAGTGTTTGTATCTTATCTCAAGTTTGAAAGATGAACTGCAAAAGGTCATATACTCAAACTACCATGAGTAGTGACTGTTATCTAGATAAAGATATTTGTAGTGATTTATCATTCTAATTCTTAATTAGGTGTCTAGGGTTGTATCTCTGATTTAGTTATAACTGAGATGATCACTTACCACAAGTAGATTCCTATATACTATGAAGTTGTCATTATAATATCAACGAGATATCAACTACAATTCTAAATGAAATATAAGTGTTGGACTCCTATCTTTCGATGTGAGACAGGTGAGATATACAATGATGATTCAGAAGCCTTTCATCAGACAATGAAAAGACCTTGCTGATCAAATGAAGCATCCCTAAACACAAGTCTTGCAATGAATTTCTTCTAGTTATTGACACAAGGCGATGCAGTTCCTAATTCTAATAAGTGGATGATGATTACAGTATCATCAATAAAGATGTGAATTATCCTATAAAGCATATTTAGCTAACTCCAAATTACTATGACTAGTTCAAGATCAATGAAAAGATAGATAATCAATCTTATATCTTGAACCATTATCTGAATTGATTGAAATACACTATGTATTTCAAAATCTAGTCATCTCAGAAGGACTATAGCTGATAAGCTGGAAATCATAAATTCTTTATCTGAACTTATAAGAAAATGTATATGCTTCATCAAGTTGGAAAGCCAGTAAGTGTACTGGTTATAAAGACAAAGAAACTAATGATATAAATTACAGATGGTGTTCATTTAGCATAAACATCAATATGTCTCAAATCAGACTCAGGAATTCATATCTACCATGTGATTCCTATAATCATGAACGTTTGAACATAAGCAACTTTGAGGACGAAGTTAAGCAGGGTGGAACCCATTCTGTAACATCCCTTAACTTAATTAAATTAAATTAAAATTTGTTTAGCCTAAATATATAACTTAGTTTTAATTATACCAAGTAATTGACTAGAGTTATATTAAGTTTATGGTTAAAAGTGTTAATTTGTAATAAATAAGGTTAAGGGATGTAAAATGACAATTTAGCCAAAATTATATTAGTATAACATGTATCAATGTTATGTGATTAGTCATATTCATCTATCTGCTATTTCTATTAAAGACACACAAAACACACACTTGCAAAATATACAACTTCTCACTAGAAAATCAAGAGAAGTTCTCATCAATCATCAAAGTAATTACATATTGAGATCAAGAAAGCAAGAGGAACCAAATCATACAAGAATTAAATATAATTTCAAGTATAAAACACATGTGTGTGTTGAGCATGTTATGGCCTGAAGTATTTCCAGGATGTAAACTCGCATGAATAAAGTATAAAACCATACAATTAGAGTTCAAATCTAGATCAAAACATCAAATTAAATCATGCATGTGTTTATCTAGCATCAGTTTTTTTATATGTTTAAAATGGTTGGGTTATGGATTGATTTCCGAGAAACATAGTCTCGGTATTGTTGCTGGAATGGAACCCTGAGACTTGGTGTCTCGGGGTGGTAGTAGTAAATGTGTGTGTTGTGCATTGTTATGCATGTAATATGTAAGGGTGTGTTGCATGCATGTGTGTGCACTATTTTCATTAGAAACAGCAACAAATGATATGAGTGTGTGTGTGTGTGTGTGTGTGCAGCCCTTGACCCTGAGACATATAGTCTCGGGGTAGTTCAAGGGTGGTGGTGAAAGGTAGTGAGGTATTTGTGTGATTGTATGTTGCATAAATTTGGGTGTGTTCCATTAATAAACAACAATAACCAAGGTAACGGGTGTGTGAATGTGATGTGTGTGCAGAGGTGACTCCGAGACATAGTCATGAGGTGGTGAGAAGTTTTGTGTTGTGTGTGTTATGAACTTGCATCAAGTAATAGTATGTTGTGAATGTAAATCATGTGATGAATGTGTGTGTGCATCATGAATAAAGGAAACATGTGACACCCTTGCCACATTTAACCACCATTACATAACACCCAGGATTAAACACCAAACATAAATTACATAATGATCTGCATACTTAAATTACAGTGCGGAAGCATAAAAGTACATAAATAAAATAATACAACATTGTCAAACACCCTACGGTGCTACAAGGTTCCAATACTAAGTCTACATACTCAAAACATTATTACAACATCCAGAATATATTACAGCATTTGGTCCCATAGTACGTTTACTGATTGGGTAGTAGATATCTTCTAAGACTTGAAGGTGTAAACTCAGACAGACTGAAGTGAAGATTATAAGAGTCAATATTATTTCTCCTCGGGATTTCAACTGGATCACAAAGTACCCCACTGTGGGTTAAACAACACCACAAGGGACCTGTTAAGTCAGTTGCAACAACACATTGTGTCAATAACTTGTTTAATTTCATAAAACCAAATTTTATAATTCTTGCAATATTTGACCCTAATTTCGGATCCATGTCCGAATTCGGACCCCATCTGAGTTTGGTCCCAATTCAGGTTCGAACCACATATTAGTTCGGACCACATTGAATTCGGGCCCATCCGAATTCGGACCCATCCGGATCCCAACACTTAGAAATTATTTTTAGTTCAGACCTCATCCGAATTCGGATCAGATCCGAGTTCATCTCGGATCCGAATTCGGACATCCGAGTTCATACTTGTGTAGTTTTGATATTTTCCAGATTTAATTTCCATCATTTTTGCACTTATCCAGTATTCGAAATAATTTATGCCAACTCAAATACACTTATTTTCAACCATTTTAACACTAAAATTAACACCTTTGCATAACAAATTGAACACTTTTTGACTCCTTTTGTTCCATCCTTCGAACACACACACACACACACACATACAATTCTCCAAAAATCATACTTATAGGTTGAATCTGATGTTGAAATTTAATATATAGCATCATATACACTAGATTTAAACAAATCTACGACTTGATCGTACATGCATTAGCATTTGCTACTCCAAATCTATGTTTCGGTTCTTTGTAAAAACCGACCCAAAAACCATAATTTTCGAAGTGTTGATGAAATGTTTACCTTAAGTTGATGATTGCAGTGTTGATAGATCCTTCCTTGTAACTTGATTCCAAATTTTCAGCTTCCAATTCCAAATTTTTATGATCTTTTATGGTTTTAGAGAGAGAAAGCCGAGAGAGAGATGAGAGCTTAGTGAGAGAGTGGTTTTCATGAAATGAAAGGCTTTTTAGCCTTTTATTCTCATCTTTCATCATTTGGCACATTTCGCCCCTTCACTTATCCGGTTCCATAAAATACTGATTTTATAAAATAAAGAATTCTATCTTTATTTTATTTTCCTTAATCAATTATTAGTAATTTGTATTTACTTAAATGAATTGTAATTTCTTAATTTCTAAATAAAACAACCAACTTTATAATTTATCCAAAATCAGTACCAACTTTCATAATCCAACTTAAATTACAAATTTAAACTAATAACTTCAAATACAATAATTTTAAATCTGAGGATGTTACAGCATGGGCTCCACCACGCTCAAACTTCGTCCTCGAATTTATTCGGATCCAAACAGTTGCGGATACTTCTTCAACATATCAGACTTAGTTTCCCAGGTATGATTCGCTCCTTTATGATGCTTCCAACGTACAAGCACCATCTCTATCTCTTTGCTTCTTAATTTCTTCATTTTAGTATCCAACACACACTCCGGCTCTTCAACATATCGGAGCCTTTCATCAACTTGCAGCTCAGTATGATCAGTCCAGTCCTCATTGTCAGTAGTGAATGATTCCCTAAGGTTTCCCACATGGAACACCGGATGTATGCCTGACATTTCTTCAGGCAACTCTAAACGGTAAGACTGGTTTCCAACTTTTTCTATTATCCTGAATGGTCCAACAAATCTTGGAGCCAACTTTCCTCTCTTCATGAATAGGTGATACTTTCAGATATACCCAATCATTCACATCAAAACTGATTGGTTTGTGTCTCCTGTCGTAATAACTTTTCTGACGATCCTGGGCCGCTTTCATAATCTGTCTAATCAAATGTATCTTCTCGTTTGTCTCCTGTAACAATGCCGGCCCAGCAATCGGTGTTTCTCCGGTTTCTCTCCAACACGTATGAGTCCTACACCTTCTCCCATATAAAGCCTCAAACGGCGCCTTCTTTATTGTTGCGTGATAACTGTTGTTATACGAAAACTCTATCAGTGGCAAATGATCGTCCCAATTGCCACCGAGATCCAGTACACATGATCTCATCATATCCTCCAAGGTGAGGATTGTTTGTTCACTTTGGTCGTCGGTTTGCGGACGATAGGCCGTACTCATAGCAATCCTTGTACCCAATCCTTCTTGCAAAGCCGACCAGAAGTTCGAAGTAAATCGGCTATCCCGATCCGATACATGGGACTTAGGCACTCCATGTCTCGCAACAATCTCAACCATATAAATCTGTGCTAACTTTTCCAAAGAATAACTCTCTCTTATCGGAATAAAGTGTGCGGACTTAGTTAACCTATCAACTATCACCCAAACTGCATCGTGTTGACGCCTAGTCTTCGGCAGTTCGTAACAAAGTCCATAGTTATGTGTTCCCACTTCCATTCCGGAATGGGAAGCGGTTGCAGACTGCCATATGGTTGCTGGTGTTTGGCTTTCGCAAGCCGGCAAGTCCTGCATCTCTCCACATACTGACCAATATCTTTCTTTAATCCCGGCCACCAAAAGTTTGCCTTTAATTCGTTGTACGTCTTTGTGCTCCCGGGATGTATAGAAAATTTCGATTGATGCGCTTCTTCAATGATTACATTTCTCATACCACCATACTTCGGCACCCAGATCCTTCCGTATACACCTTTCAATCCCGACTCACTTGTTTCCATTATCTTCACTTGTACTCTTATATCCTCAGCACCAACATTTTCGTCTTTCAAGGCTTCCTCCTGAGCGGCCTTAACATCATTTATAATCGTAGACGTTAGCATAGTAGACGTCATCATGTAGCAGCAGTCCTTAGCATAAGCTTTGCGACTCAAAGCATCAGCTACCACGTTAGCTTTTCCAGGATGATAATGGATCTCACAGTCGTAATCCTTTATAAGTTTCATCGATCGTCTTTGCCTCATATTGAGCTCCTTCTGACTAAAGATGTACTTTAAACTCTTATGGTCTGTGTATAATTGACACTTAGTTCCATAAAGATAGTGAGGGGAGGGGGTTTATGGCTGATCTATACAAGACCAGTAAAACGTTACAGTTACACAAGAAGGGGAGGGGGTTTATAGCTGATCTATACAAGACCAGTAAAACGTTACAGTTACACAAGAAGGTGCAGGGTGGTCGGTGATACCTGGCTGGTCGGTAACACTCATGGAAGGAGATGAAGAATAGAAGAGGAATTCAGCAAACAACACACTCTCCACAATTTCAAAGCAAAAGTGACAGCTGTCAACTCAAGATCATGAGTTGAATAATTCTTCTCGTGCTGCTTAAGCTGTCTAGAGGCATATGCAATTACTTTTCCACGTTGCATCAGTACAGCGCCTAACCCCAATCTCGATGCGTCCGTGTATACTACAAAATCCTCATTGCCCTCCGGTAGAGCAAGTATCGGCGCTTCACTTAATGTCTTTTTCAGGATCTCGAAAGCCTCTTGCTGCACGGTTTCCCAAACAAACGGTGCATTCTTCTTTGTTAATGCAGTCAAAGGAACTGCAATCTTCGAGAAGTCCTTTATAAACCTCCTATAGTAGCCCGCCAACCCAAGAAAACTTCTAACTTCTGTAGCTGAACGAGGAGGCTCCCAGTTCTTTATCGCTTCTACCTTAGCTGGATCTACAGAAATCCCAGCTCTCGAAATAACATGTCCCAAAAACTGAATTTGTTGCAACCAAAACTCACACTTTGAAAATTTGGCATACAACTTCTCCTTCCTTAACAATTCCAATAACTCTGTTAGATGAACAGCATGCTCCGCTTCAGTCTTGGAATACACCAAGATATCGCCAATGAACACAATCACCGACTTATCTAGCATCGGTCTGCAAACTCGGTTCATTAGATCCATAAAAACAGTCGGGGCATTGGTTAACCCAAAAGACATAACCAAAAACTCATAATGCCCATAACGTGTCCTGAAAGCTGTCTTAGGCACATCTTCCTCTCGAACTTTCAGCTGATGATATCCCGACCTCAAGTCGATCTTAGAAAACACACTTGCCCCATGTAGCTGATCAAACAAGTCATCTATCCTCGGCAGCGGATACTTGTTCTTAATAGTCAGCTTATTCAACTCCCGGTAATCGATGCACATCCTCATCGTGCCATCTTTCTTCTTAACGAACAATACCGGAGCTCCCCACGGAGATGAACTCGGTCGAATGAAGCCCTTATCCAACAACTCCTGGAGTTGTGTCATCATCTCTTTCATTTCGGTAGGAGCAACGCGATACGGAGAACGAGCTACCGGTGTAGCTCCAGAGATCAATTCAATTCAGAACTCCACTTGTCTCTCAGGCGGCACGCCAGACAAGTCTTCCGGAAACACATCCGGGAATTGTGAAACAACAGGCACATCGGCCATAGTCTTTTTCTCAGCCTTAGCATCAATTGCATATGCTAAGTAGGCGTCACATCCCTTTGCAACAAGCTTTCGAGCTTTTGCAATAGTCAATAAACACAGATCCCCGCTTCTCCTATCCCCATATATGCAAATCTCACGCCCCTCCGGAGTAGTTATCTTTATCATACGCTTCTTACACACTATATGGGCTTCATTCTCAATCAACCAATCCATTCCAACTATTACATCAAACTCACCGAATTCTATCGGAATCAGGTCCAAATTGAAGACTACATCTTCAATCACTAATGTACAGTTACGGTATACACGATCTACTTTGACTAGAGTGTTGCTAGCAGTTTTTATGTCAAGTATAGCAGACAACTTAGATAGAGGCATAGACAGTTGTTGTGCAAACATGGTAGATACAAAAGATCTATTGGCACCCGAGTCAAATAATACTCTTGCAGGCAAAGAGTTGACAATAAACATACCAGTAACCACCTCCGGGTTTTCCTTGGCCTCCTCTACCGTTATCTGAAAGGCACGGGAGCCCTTTGTGGCTGGCTCCGGCGGTTGAGTGAACCACCACTTAATCCCCAGAAGATCGTGTCGATGTTGGTGCAGCAGCAGCTGCATCATTCTTTCTGCAATTTCTACTGTAATGCCCCCATACACCACACTTATGGCAGGCATCAGCTTTCCTTGGGCACTCATTCTGAAAATGACCCAACTCCCCACAGCAAAAACAGGCGCGTCCATTAGGGCACTTGCTGAAGTGTTCCAAGTGACACTTATTACAATATGGCGGCTCGGTGTTGATGGAGTAGGCACGAGCACGACCAGAAGACCCAGATGATCTGCGATAAGACTGCTGAGGTGAATACTGTGACGATCGGGAAGATCCCGAGTATCCTCCCTCACGTTGGCGCTTTGGCGGTGACGGTTGTGTTGGGTTGGTGGAAGCAGCAGCGGACCCAATCGAGTAACCCGACATAATCAGAATCTGTTCTACATTTCTGGCAGCCTCAAGTAAGCCAACAAACGTAGTGTAACGCACGTTGCTCATAACCCTTCTGATCTCTATATCCAAACCAGCCTCGAACCTGGTCACTTTCCTTTCTTCAGTATCGACTTGATAAGGCGCAAACAAACTCAACCTCGTGAATTCCACAGCATACTGGGACACAGTCTTAGTCCCCTGCATCAACGACATGAACTTAGCCTCAAGTCTTTGGTGCTCATCAACCGGACAGTATTGCTGAGTAAATAGTTCAGTAAACTCAGCCCAAGTCATAACAGTCACTTTTTCCAAGGTTAAGGCGTTAACCATGGAATTCCACCACATAATCGCATCGTTCGTGAACATAGCAGTAGCATACCGAACCATGTCCTTCTCAGCACAGTCGCTGATCCGGAATGTCCGTTCGGTTGCCGTTATCCATTCTAGTGCGGCAACAGCGTCTCCTAGTCCATTAAACTCCACGGCCCCATTTCCTTTGAAATCCTTAAACCGACAACCTTTGGGTTTGTTAAATGACCCAGTGTTGTCATCTTGTTCATCATTGTTGCCCCCTCTTTTTCCTTATTCTTTCTCTTGTCTTCTCTTCTCTTAGCTTCGGCCTCATCTCGAGCCCGAAACTGATCTTGAATCATCTTATTTTGCTCAGCCATCATGGCTAGCATCATTTCCCTTGTTTCTTCAGGTGTCATTCCTCCTCCAGACATGTTCTGAAATATAAAATATATAACTTGTTTAGTAACATGGCATTAATTTAAAGACACCACCCAATTGTCCCGTATGATAGTCAATCTCCTATGTTTACTAGATCGTAACCTATCTTAGTTCAGATCATTACTTAAAATCACTACATATCTTCACTTAATATTTGAGACCAAGACCTCACGGACACTTGAATCTCAAACTACTGCTCTGATACCATCTCATGTGACACCCTTGCCACATTTAACCACCATTACATAACACCCAGGATTAAACACCAAACATAAATTACATAATGATCTGCATACTTAAATTACAGTGCGGAAGCATAAAAGTACATAAATAAAATAATACAACATTGTCAAACACCCTACGGTGCTACAAGGTTCCAATACTAAGTCTACATACTCAAATCATTATTACAACATCCAGAATATATTACAACATTTGGTCCCATAGTACATTTACTGATTGAGTAGTAGATATCTTCCAAGACTTCACAAACGACCTAACTAGAAGGTCCGGCAGCAGATTTTCCTTTTCCTGTAAAAATTCAACAACTGAGGGGTAAGCGAATGCTTAGTGAATACACAGATTTACGCATTTTATAAATCCTTATGAAACCCACAAGAGTAGCACCGACGACGCACGTCGTGCACTCTCCACGTACACAAAGTATGACACACATGAGTCGTCGCTCCTACGAGCCCAAAGCTCGGTATACAAACCAACCATCTGAGACAGACATAACATCGGGAATGACTTACTGCCTACCAGAACCTCGGAGGGATCAGCTCTGGGTAATATAGCGCAGTAACATCGGAGTAACCGATGCGACCCGCCGGTCCATCGATAGATGCACAACAAATGAACGGACATGCAACAAGTACAATGTGCATCTAAATCTACGCAAGTTAGTAGAATTCCAAACGAATATGAAGCAACATGTCTCAGCAGGCAATAGCTAACATAAAGCATATATAAACATGCGAAATCATATGTACTCACAGTGGGTGCGTTGGTTAATAACAGTCAATATTATTTCTCCTCGGGATTTCAACCGGATCACAAAGTACCCCACTGTGGGTTAAACAACACCACAAAGGACCTGTTAAGTCAGTTGCAACAACACATTGTGTCAATAACTTGTTTAATTTCATAAAACCAAAATTTATAATTCTTGCAATATTTGACCCTAATTTCGGATCCATGTCCGAATTCGGACCCCATCTGAGTTCGGTCCCAATTCAAGTACGAACCACATATTAGTTCGGACCATGTCAAGTGGGGACCACATTGAATTCGGGCCCATCCGAATTCGGACCCATTCGGATCCCAACACTTAGAAATTATTTTTCGTTCAGACCTCATCCGAATTCGGATCAGATCCGAGTTCATCTCGGATCCGAATTCGGACATCCGAGTTCATACTTGTGCAGTTTTGATATTTTCCAGATTTAATTTCCATCATTTTTGCACTTATCCAGTATTCGAAATAATTTATGCCAACTCAAATACACTTATTTTCAACCATTTAACACTAAAATTAACACCTTTACATAACAAATTGAACACTTTTTGACTAATTTTGTTCCATCCTTCGAACACACACACACAAACACATACAATTCTCCAAAAATCATACTTATAGGTTGAATCTGATGTTGAAATTTAATATATAGCATCATATACACTAGATTTAAACAAATCTACGACTTGATCGTACATGCATTAGCATTTGCACCAAATCTATGTTTCGGTTATTTGTAAAAACCGACCCAAAAACCATAATTTTTGAAGTGTTGATGAAATGTTTACCTTAATTTGATGATTGCAGTGTTGATAGATTCTTCCTTGTAACTTGATTCCAAATTTTCAGCTTCCAATTCCAAGTTTTTATGATCTTTTATGGTTTTAGAGAGAGATGAGAGCTTAGTGAGAGAGTGGTTTTCATGAAATGAAAGGCTTTTTAACCTTTTATTATCATCTTTCATCATTTGGCACATTTCGCCCCTTCACTTATCCGGTTCCATAAAATATTGATTTTATAAAATAAAGAATTCTATCTTTATTTTATTTTCCTTAATCAATTATTAGTAGTTTTTATTTACTTAAATGAATTGAAATTTCTTAATTTCTAAATAAAACAACAAACTTTATAATTTATCCAAAATCAGTACCAACTTTCATAATCCAACTTAAATTACAAATTTAAACTAATAACTTCAAATACATAATTTTAAATCTGAGGATGTTACAAAACAACAAGTAATAATCTGTGTGGGTGAAGGTCATAGATCCCGAGACTTAGTCTAGGGGTGGGTTGATGCTTATGTTGGACTTCGATATAAGCCCTAGGCCTATGTCCCCTCGGTCCAATGGCCTTTATCCCTCAGACCTAGCTTAACTCCTTGGGACCCCATACTTTGCATGTGTTGTGTGTTTGTATGAATTAGACCCTGAGACAAAGTCTCGGGGTGGTATTCATTCTATTATAAATATCAAAGTATTATAAAATGGGTGGTTCACATCCTAATATAAACATTAAAGTATGATTGGGTATGCATCATAATTAGAAAAGATAATGTGTAGTTCTGGTAGTTTTCATTTTATGTCCAAAAAAAATACAACTTTTAAGCCTACATGTATGTATTAAGTATATATACTTGTGTTATGATTATAATTCATACGAGTCTTAGACATAAGGCTTATAATTTATATAATGTAGAAATATGTGTGTGTTATATAACAAACTATGCATGTTAAGTCCATAACCATTATAAGTCTAGTGTTAAGCATGTGTGTATGATTATAAGTAATTAAGTATGTTGTAAAGCCTAGATGCATATACATATGTGTGTATTGTAATTATGCATTTCATGTGAGTCTTGAACCATTATCACAGTAATGTTAAAACACATGAATAATAAGATCATTAATATATTAATAACATGATCAAGTATGTATATATAACTGATAATACATCAAGATAAACAAACATAACACAGAGTTGAATACTTAAATAACTCAAAAACTTATAAATATCAGAAATGATACGATTAATAGGCAGAACTACTTATTGAGTTAAAGACATATAAATGAGCACAAGTGAAGGCAAAACAAGTGGTAGGCACATTAATATCCCTGATATAAATTAGGCAGTGGATCATACGCGTTACAGATTGTGAGCAACAGAGCAGAGCCGGAGCACAATACAGATAATAAAGCTTAGCAAAGCAAATAATCACAATAAAACACTACGTGTAAGTTATTAATTTTACTTTAACTAGAGGTTATGTAGTTTGAGACTTACGTTACAATCCTTATTCTTATTTAGCTTTCTAATCATTTTGAGCAGTTTCATTCACTATCTCAATGTGTTATCTGTATATATTGAGCACGAGCATTCAAAAATCATTATTCTTCAATCTTCTGAACTTTGAGCAGTCCTTCGTTCTTTAAGCTTGGCACCAACACTATTGCTCAGTGATTGGGTGGCAGTCTAAGCTTATGATGTGTTGATTTACATGATGAAAGCACAAAGGGGAGCAAGAGCAAGTGCATTCTGATGATACCCTATGCAGCTATTACTGGTAGCTAGCCCAGTATGTGGTTGATCCTCACTTATTGATGCATGTGTGTTGTGTTATCATCATCCTGATTTCCTACATACTTGTCTAGGTCTGAATAACATATGCTTTTCAGAATTTGAAGCAACATGATTAAGAACTACTCAACCTATGATCTTGAGTTGGCTGATGTTACTTTCACATTGAAATTATGGAGACACTATCTGTACGGAACCAACTGCCAACTGTATACGAATTACAAAGTTTGAAGTATATATTCAGTCAAAAAGAGATCAACATGAGACACGAAGATCTACGGAGCTCATTAAGGACTATGATTGTGAAATTTTATACCATCTGGGTAAGACAAACGTTGTTGTAGATGCCCTAAGCCGAAAAGCGTACACAAAGGACTATTGTTATATTCTGACCTTCACAATGTTAACCTCAATGATAATCAATGATTTAGAGCCACTCAACAGGAAGCTCTGAAAGACGAAAACATAGAGGCTGAGGATGTGCATGTACATATGAAGTTTATGGAATCATATGAGTCTAGTTTGAAAGTTGTGTCTAAGAGGAATTGGGTGTCGAAGTTTGGGGGCATGAGGAAGGTCATATTGGAAGAAACCCATCAATCTAAGTTTTTTGTGCACCCTGGAAGCACAAAAATATATAATGATTTAAAACTAGACTTTTGGTGGTCGCGACCGAAGAACAATATTGGGCAATATGTGGAAAAAATGCAGAACGTGTAGATTGGTTAAAGTTGAGCATCAACAACAAGATGGAAGTCTACCACCACATTATATTCTTGAATGGAAGTGGGAGCATATCACTATGGACTTTGTGACGAAACTATCAAAGACTAGGCATCAACACGACTCAGTTTGGGTTATTGTGGATAGATTGACCAAGTCGGCTCACTTCATACCAATCAGGGAGAGTTAATGAGTTATCCACTAGAAAGATAGCGCAGATTTATATGGTGATATCATTGCACGTCATGGAGTTCCTAAATCAATAGTATCAGATCGGGATAGTCGATTCACCTCTAAATTTTGGTCCGCTCTGCAAGAGAAATTAGGCACGCGTATAGCAATGAGTGCGACCTATCGCCTACAAACTGATGGCCAAAGCGAGAGGACGTCCTTACTTTTGGAGGTATGATGAGGTCTTGTATGATGGATCTGGGTGGAAATTGGGATGCTCATCTGTCACATATAGAGTTTTCTTTCAATAACAACTATCATGCGACAATTAAGAAAACACTGTTTAAAACATTGTACGGAAGGAGGTGTAGAATGATAGGATTATAATTTTATGTGTTTTTGGTATCGTTTTAGGCTCATTTTAAGCACCGACGCTTCGTAACTTCTATATTATTACTCTCAATTTGTGTTTCAGGGTCAATAAGTCAAATGGAAGCAGCTCGAGAAAATTCAGCGTGAACCGAGCCGGTGGGGGCGCAGACCTGCGCCACCCCACGCTGCAAAACAGAACTTTTCAGAGTTAGAGAGCACTTCCAGCGCAGACTAGCGCAGCGTAGGGCAGGGCGCAGGCCTACGCTGGTGCGGCGTGAAATCCTACCAGACGCGTTTTTTAGCCTAAAAGCCTAATTTTCACTCCCTCTATAAATAGAAGTCGATGACAGCCGATTTCCGGAGTCCCAAAGTATTGAAAAAAGCGGTGAAGCCCTGCCGGAGTTGATTCACGATCCGATTACGAAGACGGTGGATTACACCCATTCGAGCCTACGATGATGTCTCCAACCATTCCCGATGAAGAGCACACGATGAGCGGCTAAACCACCATAGCCCATTTGCGGAGAATCTACGGCTAAGTTTTATATTCTTGATTTTCACTTTATGTTTTGATGTATTTCGTGTTTTGTGAATACTTTATGTGTAATGCAAATGATAAACATTCGGTTAGTATTATGAGTAAATGGTTTGATTGGTAAAAGCAAGATAGTTCATAGTGATATTGTTATTTGTGTCGAGTCCATTAGTTTAGGGATTAAGACAAGTAATGAATGTTGCATGCGCTATGCCGAGATTTATTGGTTAAAGTTTTTATGAGTAATTTGACTACGCAATTGATTATGTCTATGTGATCGTTGCATGAAGTTCAAGTGGGTAATAACTTATGCCGTAGTGATTCCGTAAATGGTTATCTTCAAATTGCTTGTTAATCAATCCGTTAGTTGTTTGCCGTTGTTTTAGTTATAATTTAGTCGTAATCGTTATTCCAAACAAATCACTCATTTCACAATTTAATCGCTTTTAATAATCTAAAGAAACTAGATAATTAACCTTAATTCACATACGCACTCCCTGCAGATTCGACGCTTACTTCTCTAAGCTAATAGTTAGATTTAAGGTTATTTCTACGGGCCACAACGACGGCTCATCATAGAACGCTTACTTGCTGAAGAGTAACTTGAGAAGCTATGAAAGTTGGGCCTACATTACTACAAGAAAGAAATGAGAAGATACAATTAGTCATGCATAACATGAAAGCGGCCTAGGTTCGTCAAAAGTGTTATCACGACAGGAGGCATAAACCAATCAGTTTTGAGGAAGATGATTGGGTTTATCTGTAGGTAACACCAATTAGGGTGTTACTCGTTTTGTTAAAAGAGGAAAGTTACCGCCAAGGTTTGTAGGACCATTCAAAATAATTGAAAATATGGGAAATCAGTCCTATCACCTAGACTTACTGAAGAAAATGTCGGGATTACATCCGGTGTTTCATGTGGGAAGCTTAAGAAAATCATCCACCACGGGAAAATGAAGAATAGACTGATCATACTGAGCGTGAGATTGATGTGAAGCTTCATTATGTAGAGGAGCCAGAATGTGTTTTGGATACTAAGGTCAAGAAATTAAAGAACAAAGACATAGAGATGATACCGGTACGTTAGAAACATCATAAAGGGTCGAATCATACTTGGGAGACTAAAACCGACATGTTATCTAAGTATCCACACTTGTTTGAGATGACCAAGTGACTTCAAGGACGAAGTGTTAACATGGTGGAGCCATGTTGTAACATCCTAGGAACTTAATTATTGTAAACTGAGATTAATTAGCCTACTATTGAACTTAATTTTGTGCTCTCAACTAACTTGCATTTTCACTACTAATTGAGCTAACTCATTTCCTTAACTTGTGCATCTCAGGGACTCCAAGGAGCAATAGTAGGCATGCTGCAACTAAGTAGGCTCCACCTACAATATCAGCTTAAGGATATCTAGCTACCTTACTAGAGGTAGTCATCTTTGTGGTTTGTAATTATACTTCAGATATGTATATACATATATTTTGGGACTCCGGTGACTTTCATACCTTACTTAACCTAATTACCCAGGTTTTGGTTGTATATTTATTGGGTTATAGTCAGGTACGTGTGCGTACGATGCCACTTGGGAAGTCTCTATTACGTTTTTATCGTGTTTCGGGGGTGTTAGATTTATAAATCTAAGTATTATTGACGAGATCCGGGTTTACGGTTGGTTTTTTATTAATCTGCTGTGAAATTGTTTCATGAAAAACTTGTACAAAACTAACAATTATTACATCTTCTTGGTTGGTCGTGTTAAGGCTCACAAAATTAATAGTTCGTTAAGTCAATATTACAGATGGGGACATTGACTGTAATCACAACGACAATCGAAACTTTTTCAAATATTATTTTTTTTATCAATGGTATAAAACAAATTACAAAGTATTGCAGAATAAGAACAATGTTAGTCTCGTAGGCTCACAAGAGTTGTAGTTCAAATAAAATAGAGGATTACTAGTTATTAACCCACGTATTACGTGGATATTTTATAAATAATGTTTACTAAAAATCTACATAAAACGTCAATTACATAAAAAATGTTTACTTTTTTCTATAAAAAATACGAAAATAGTATTATCTTTTGTTATTAAGGATAATTAAAAAATTTCTATTTTTAAATATGTATGAATAGTATTTATCGTGTCTCATCTTTTTTAAACTTTTTATTTTTAGATTTTTATGTACAAGTAAAAAACTAAAAATTTACTTTTTTACATAGAATACAATTTAAAAAATTTTAAGATTAAAAAAATTATGAAACAACTCATTTTCAATATTACATTATATTCACTTTTTAAATATATAAAAAATGCATAGTTAGCTAACATTAGTAGTTAAATACGAAAGTTATTTAAATCAATTAAAAAGTATTTGAAATGTTTCCTTTTTTATTAGTATGTATTAAATATGAAGTTATTTGAATTAAATTTCATAAATATTCTTAATAATGAATTAGTAAAATTAAAAATCTAATTATGGAAAAAAGGCGGGAAATCAAAAATCTAGAGGAATGAGGTAATGACACGTGGCATTAAAGATTTTCTTTTATTAATATATATAGATAGAATGGGGGTAGAATATAATCACAACAATATACAAACTTTTTTAAAGATTAATTTGTTTATTATATGGTGAATATAAATTACAAATTATTTGCAGAAGAAAAACAAGTAAAAACCTATTCTAAATACTTTTCTTTGAAGGCAGATTACAAAACAGAGTATTTCAGATACCTCGCTAAAAAGGTCCTTGCAGAGAAATACTTGAGTTCATTATAGTTTGAGTGTGCGAGTGTTAAAAGTGTTAAGCAATGATCTATGCTCTTGCTTATATATAGGCAGTTGTATACCATATTTTTGATGTTGTCCAAATCTAACTGGTTGATAGGGAAGCATTAAATGACGAGATGACTTCTTGTCCTTAAAGAAGCAGACATAGTACAAACGCAACATTAAAATTATATTACTTTTGACTTGCACATTTCCTGGTATGGGTTCTTTGTCTTCTGAAACATGTGAAATGTCTTTTGTCGGATGCCTTGGATTTTGAAAAGTTCCCGCTCATATTTAAACGAAAAGCACATTTCAAAAGTCTTTGTCAGTGAGTCAATCTGTCAGGGGCTCACTTACGAACCTTGAAACTTCATATCTAATAGACACTCGTTGATCTTCCACTTTAGAAAGTGTCTCTTTATTCCTCTTTAGACTTGTCTTTAAGGAGTCTTTATTCAACATTTAAGATGTGTTCAAACAGGAAGTTCTCAGCGATTGTTAGACTTGCTGAGAACTCAAGACTAAAGAGTTGATTAATGACTTTAACTCTTAAGTCACTGAAACATACTTTAGTGGCTCGACTTTTTTGTCATTTCTAAACAATAAACAAAATCAAATGGAGACCTAACAAACAAGTTAAAACCTATTCTAAGTACTTTGACTTTATAGACAAATGGTACAAAGTGTTTTTCTAGAAGCTCACTAAAAGATCCTTGCTGAGAAAATCCTTAGTTCGATAATGTCTTAATAATTTGAGTACAAAAAGTGTTTGGCGTTGATCAGAGCTTGTGCTTATATATGCAGTTATGCATTTAATGCTCTCAATCATATCTTTATATGTTTGTCACTTTCTGATTGGTTGACATTGGATCATTAACTGACTGGATGACTCATTATCTTTAAATGAGCAGACATAGTACAAAACCATTATTAAGATAATAACACTTTTGTATGTGCCATTGTTTTTGTTGATCTTCATCGTAAGGTCTCTATCAAGTTGTATTATAATTTGAAATGTTCCCGCTTTTATTTGAGTAAATATTTATTTCAAATTACTTTGGAGTCAGTGAATCAATCTATCAGGGACTCATTGACAAACTTTGTTCTTGACTTTAAGTAGATGCTCACTGATCTTTCACTTCAGTAAGTACTCTTTCCTCATTTTCAGACTTCGTCTTCAGGGAATGTATCTTCAAGTCTTAAGTCAAGTAGAAAGGAAAATTCTCAATGACTATTAGAGTTACTGAGAATTTCAAACCAAAGACTTGTATAAAGATGACAACTCTTAACTCACTGAGACAAAGTTAAACGACTGGACTTTTTCTATTATTTCTAACTACAGTATGAATGAAGGGGCCTAACATTCTTTATCGCACAAACATCTTAAATTCCACGATAATCACTCTCAACATGTTGAAATGGCTACAATTCCACATTTCTTATGGGTCCAACTTATTTAACATTGATTTGAATGATTAAAAGGTTGTTTAATTTTTGAACAAACTTCTTATGGTTTCATTAACAAGTAATATTGAGCAAATAAATTAAGGTGGCGTTTGGTTCGCAAAATGTTTTAAAAGGAATTGGAATCTGTTAAGGAATTGGAATCTGCAAGGAATTGGAATTGGAATCCAAATCATGTTTGGTTGGCTAAAAATGGAATTGGAATCTAATTTCATAATTCGTTGGTAGGGTTGGATGGGTGGGTAGAGGTGGATAAGTCTCTAAGGTAGGAGTAGGATGAGATGGATAGGGTAGGTATGGTGGGTAGTAGGTAAAAGTAGGTTAGATAGCGTAGGTAGGGTAAGGGTAGGTGGGTTGGGTGGGTAACGTATGATGGATTAGGGATGGGTAGGGGTAGGTATGGTGGGTAGTAGGTAAGAGTACGTTGGACAGCATAGGTAAGGTAGGGGTAGGTGGGTAGAGGTGGGCGGGATGAGGTTAAGGTAGGGTGGGTGGGTAGGCATGGGGGGTAGTAGGTAGGAGTAGGTTGGATAGCGTAGGTGGGGTAGGTGGGTTGGGTGGGGTGGGTAATGTATGATGGATGAGGGATGGGTAAATGGGTAGGGGTAGGTATGGTGGGTAGTAGGTTGGATAACATGGGTAGGGTAGGGGTAGGTGGGTTAGAGGTTGGTGGGATGGGGTAGGGTAGGATGGTGTAGGGTGGGTGGGTTAAGACATGACATGGTGTAGTGTAGTGTGTTTAACGTAAGTGGTATTTTTGTAATCAACCACTTTTTGTTTTCAAAAAGAATTGAATTCCATCCATAGTGTGAAGAAATGTTATTTTCATTCATTAATTGGAAAATTTAAATTTTGATGGAATCCAATTCTTTTTTACAGTTGAACCAAACACATGAATTGACTGGAATTGGATTCCTTTCCCCTTTAATTTCCTCGGATTCCAGTGAACCAAACGCCACCTAAGGGTTTGTTTAAATGTACTTATATATCTTCTATTTCTAGTAAAATAATAAACACTTATAACTGCTTACTATTGAATATACATTTTACATGTTTCATTCATCTTTTTATACCTAACATCTAAGTAATGAACTTACGTTTTTGCCTAAAATGGACTAAACACTCCCTACATGTACTTATATATCTTCTATTTCTAGTAAAATAATAAACACTTAAAACTGCTTACTATTGAATATACATACACACACATACTTACAAAAACTCCCTTGTTTTAAATGTATTTAATGTTTTTTTAATAAATCATATTTAATAGTTATTATGATTTTGTCTAAAACGTATTAAAAACCCCACACCTTCTTTACACACACAAATCTATACATACATGTATTTTATAAATTTTACTAGAAGTAATACATAATATTATATTCTAATATTCAAATCTAATACAAATCTTGATGCTAGTTAAATATAATTTGGTTTGTTGGAATATGAGGTAATTAAACAAAAAATGAGTCCAAATTTCACCGGTGATACCTATAATCCTCTCTCTCTCTCTATATATATATATATATATATATATATATATATATATATATATATATATATATATATATATATATATATATATATATATATATATATATATATATATATATATATATATATATATATATTAGTTACTTGGTAAAATCCAATTCCTTAAAAACATTCCAACGAAATTGCCTTACAGTGTGTTTGGATTTTGAAATAGATAAAGAATAAATAAAAAATTTACTAAAATTTTATCAGTATTTATGATTGAACAAATTTATCATCCTAACTATTTGCAATAGAATTTAAATTCATAAATTTTCATAACCGATACCTTAACAAACTTTAAACACAATTTATGCCTCAAATAATAGACATTGTCTATTATTTAGTGTAAATTGAATTTCACGAGTATTGTTATACATACATTATCACATTAATTTTTATTAATCATATATTTCTCAGCATATAAATAGGTAAATTAAATATTCTATATTTTTATAATAATTTCAAACGTTATTGCATAATTCGTATGAAAAATGATTTTGTTGCATTAGTTTGTAAAAAAATAAAAATGTCACGACATTTTTTTATGACAAGTTCAAATATCATTGAATAAATCGTGTTACAAGTGATTGTATTGCATAAACTGATAAAGAGTTTAATATGAAAAAAATCAACATGTTTTCATGTTTTTTGCGATTTGGTAGAAAGTCCTAAGTTGTTTTCAATCCGGTTTTCGGAAAAAATTTGTTTTTTTTTCATAATCAACCCTGTCTTTTTCCACAAAAAACAAACATGTTTTCACTATTTTTCCCCGAAAAGTACACAAATTTGAATGCTTTTTTGAAAAAATAAAAAATTCCAAAAATCACAAACAAATATATTACTTAAGTTTTTACTGGTAAAAAATAACACGGAGTGACTAAACCGCAAACATTTGAAAAATATGTTGGTTTTTTTGATATCAAACCCATTGATAAAAAATGAAACGTCGATTCATAAATATGGATTAACCGTTGTATTTAATAAATTGAAGAAGATGTATAATTAATAAACGGGAAAACTCATCAATGAAGGTATAAAATCTAAATTAGACTTGATTACTAGAATAGAGATAAATCATAAATGCATAAAATCAATTATATTATATTATATTTTAAATTGGAGTTCTCCTTTGGTTGAGTTTCCGGGTTCGAGTTTTGTCAAAGGCGTTTCTCCTTAAGTGAATGTGTGAGGTTTGGTTCTCACCCTCAAGGGTCTAATAATGGTGCTAACAACTAACCGCTAACGTCTGTTGTTTATATATATATATATATATATATATATATATATATATATATATATATATATATATATATATATATATATATATATATATAATCAGGTTCATCAGCATACCTATAAGATTCCAGCGTACCCTAATGTGAATGATCATTCACACATATTTTTTTTGAGTAAACGTGTATAAGACAACGTTATAAGACTTTTTTTTAAAAAAAAAAACAACATCATAAATCTTGTGAATGGTAAAAAAATCATGTGAATGGTCATTCACACCATTCACATTGTGTGAAATGACTATTCACATGGATGACCATTCACATAAATATGCGTTGAACATTCACATAATTTTTAAGGACACAGAAAGTGTGAATGTATGTGAAATTCATATATCATGCGTATAACATTAAATTAAACATAGTTATGAGAAAAAAATTTAAAAAAAAAGTTTCGGGTGCACTTAATTTCGAGAGGTACCTTTTTGAACCTGAATATATATATATATATATATATATATATATATATATATATATATATATATATATATATATATATATATTAACAACAGACGTTAGCGGTTAGTTGTTAGCACCATTATTAGACCCTTGAGGGTGAGAACCAAACCTCACACATTCACTTAAGGAGAAACGCCTTTGACAAAACTCGAACCCGGAAACTCAACCAAAGGAGAACTCCAATTTAAAATATAATATAATATAATTGATTTTATGCATTTATGATTTATCTCTATTCTAGTAATCAAGTCTAATTTAGATTTTATACCTTCATTGATGAGTTTTCCCGTTTATTAATTATACATCTTCTTCAATTTATTAAATACAACAGTTAATCCATATTTATGTATCGACGTTTCATTTTTTATCAATGGGTTTGATATCCAAAAAACCAACATATTTTTCAAATGTTTGCGGTTTAGTCACTCCGTGTTATTTTTTACCAATAAAAACTTAAGTAATATATTTGTTTGTGATTTTTGGAATTTTTTATTTTTTCAAAAAAACATTCAAATTTGTGTACTTTTCGGGGAAAAATAGTGAAAACATGTTTGTTTTTTGTGGAAAAAGACAGGGTTGATTATGAAAACAAAACAAAATTTTTCCGAAAACCGGATTGAAAACAACAACTTAGGACTTTCTACCAAATCGCAAAAAACATGAAAACATGTTGATTTTTTTTCATATTAAACTCTTTATAAGTTTATGCAATACAATCACTTGTAACACGATTTATTCAATGACATTTGAACTTGTCATAAAAAAATGTCGTGACATTTTTATTTTTTTACAAACTAATGCAACAAAATCATTTTTCATACGAATTATGCAATACCGTTTGAAATTATTATAAAAATATAGAATATTTAATTTACCTATTTACATGGTGAGAAATATATGACTAATAAAAATTAATGTGATAATGTATGTATAACAATACTCGTGAAATTCAATTTACACTAAATAATATGTCTATTATTTGAGGCATAAATTGTGTTTAAAGTTTGTTAAGATATCGGTTATGAAAATTTATGAATTTAAATTCTATTGCAAATAGTTAGGATGATAAATTTGTTCAATCATAAATACTGATAAAATTTTAGTAAATTTTTATTTATTCTTTTTCTATTTCAGAATCCAAACACATTGTAAGCAATTTCGTTGGAATGTTTTTAAGGAATTGAATTTTATAAAGTAACTAATATATATATATATATATATATATAGAATATGGTTCGTGTGAGTACCTAAAAAATGCAGAGTACCGTGGGTACCTGTGAACACACAGGTTTCGGATGTGAACTTGCTCCGAAAAAAAATTATTTTTTTGAATATTTTTTCATAGTCATTTAGATAAAAATAAAATAAGGCTATTCGTAAAAAATTATATACATTCACACTTTCTAGCATCTTAAAAGTCATGTGAACGTGAAAAAATTCATGTGAACATGCTTAGTTGTGAACACACGTTCATAACAATACAGTTCATGTGAACACACACGTTACACATAATTCTAGTGTGTGTTTATGTGTGATTTTTTGCAAGTAGTCTTGTATTATTAATTTAAACATGATTATGAAAAAAAATTCCGAAAAAAATGGTTTTAAGCGAGGTACCTCCGGTACTCTGCAAAACTAGTGGTACTCATTTGAACCCAAATATATATATATATATATATATATATATATATATATATATATATATAAAATTATTTATCCTTTTTTAACCATACTCAAAAAAATAAAATACTATTCAACTCTGTCCCGTTATCTTTCCTAAAAGAACCAAATTGAGTTGTCATTGTCTAAGACCTGCCACACCCTTAAGTAGTAGGAGACGGGCCTTGTAACTTTCCTGTGGTTTTCACTATGGAAAAGTAAAAAGAGAAAAACTGCTTTCAAGAAACCGTTCAAATCGCCTTTTCTTTTCAGTTTTTGGAGTTCCAATCTATCTTGTTTCTCTCTGAAACCAACGAATATCAGTATTCTGAAGATCTTTTGAGGTAAAAATCGGTTTTACAGTGTTAAATTTTAGGTTAATGCCTTTTTTTGGTGATTCTTTTGGTTAGATCTGTCCTATTTCGTGTTTGACGGTGTTTTTCTACTCCGATCTGCTTCGATCTCTTCGTTTATGTGGTCATTTGGTTTTCATTACGTTTTGTGGTGCTGAAGTTACTTTATCTCTCTTTTTTCCGGTTTTTAGGGTTTTCTATTTTGGTAGTTAGGGTTTTTGTTTGGAATTTTGAGCGTTTTTGTTGATTTTAAGTTGTTGTAGTGTTTTTGTAAAGTAGGGTTTACGATTTCGAGTGATTTAGTTACTCAATCTTGTGTTTCTTCGTTATGCGCTTACTTGTTTGTGTGTTTACTAAACGTTTTGTACATGATTTTCTGTATCTTTGTGCTTGACTTGGGTATCAAGTGAAGTAGAAGTGTGACATAAGATATTTTCTTTTCTATTTTGTTTTAGATTCTGTGAAAATTACAAATACTTTGGGTGTTGAATATTGTTCATGTAATGCATGTTTTTGTTTGTTTATTTTTTTTTTTTTTGCTTTTTATTTTTTCAGTTCTTATTATGCAACATACGTTTGGTATTGTGAGAGTTTCATTACTTCTTTTGTTTTGATATTTCTTTTGCTGATTCTGAGTTGGGGTTTGGTTGAAGTAAACTATTGTAGTATTGTTGATATTTCTCAACCATGGTGCTTGGTATTTTATGGGTGACATGCATAATAATTTTGGTGTTGTTTAACTTCCAAGTGAATTTTATTCATCTAATCATTGTTTAAGTGACGTTGACGCTGATGATTTGTCTCTTTTAGTTGTCATCATGGTGAGGAAGAGGCGAACTGAACTTCCCAGTGCAGGAGAGAGTTCCGAGTCTCAGGAAGCTGGTGCTGGACGAGGCACTGGTGCTCAACGGCCACCAGCACAGCAACAGCAGCAGCAACAGCAGGGTGGTCAAGGACGAGGGCGATCTGGTCAAGGAGCACAGGGTCCTTATCAAGGTCAGGGTGGACAACCTCAAGGAGGAAGAGGATGGGGTCCAAGGGGAGGGTCCACTGCCAGTGGACCACGTGGAGGCATGACTCCCCAGCAGTATCCTGGTGGGCCACTGGATCAACCACAGCAAGGGCGAGGGTTTCAGCAACAGCAGACTCGAGGACCTGCACCATCTCAGCGCGGTGGTGGCATGGGAGGTGATGTTCATGGTGGTTCTCGACCTGTGTATGTTGGTGAACCTTCTAGGACACCAACTCCCGAGCTGCACCAAGCAACACAGGCTCCCCAGCAACCTGGGGTTACCATGCAACCTGGTACTTTCGGAAAACCACCTGCTGAAGTGGTTCATGCAGAGTCTTCTTCGAGTCAGCCTGTGCAAGAGACAACAACTCAGCTTAAACAGTTATCTGTCCAGCAAGAGGAGCCTTCTCAGGCTGCTCCTGCTTCTAGCAAAGCAATGCGATTTCCATTACGCCCAGGAAAAGGTAGCTCAGGAACAAGGTGCATTGTTAAGGCCAACCATTTCTTTGCTGAACTGCCTGACAAGGATTTACACCAGTATGATGTGAGTTTCTGAGGTGGTTCGGTTTTCCAAAATGTTTTCATGTTTAATTCTATACATCAAACCGTTTTCTTTTTATGTCGAGTAGGTTACTATTACCCCTGAAGTGACCTCCCGTGGTGTGAATCGGGCCGTTATGGCACAGCTGGTTAGACTTTACAAGGATTCACATCTTGGAAAGCGGCTTCCTGCATATGATGGAAGAAAGAGTCTCTATACTGCAGGGCCTCTCCCTTTTGTCTCAAAGGAATTCAAAATTACCCTTCTTGATGAAGATGATGGAACAGGCGGTGCCAGGTCTTCGATCTTGATTAGTGTAGTTGCTTTTGTTCACTATATGTACGGGCTGGTCTTTAATGATTTTTATTTTATGTCATTCTTGGTTCAGGAGAGAGAGGGACTTCAAAGTTGCAATCAAGTTGGCTTCACGTGCTGACTTGCATCACTTAGAAATGTTTTTACAGGGAAGGCAGGCAGATGCTCCACAAGAAGCTCTTCAGGTGTTGGATATTGTTCTTCGTGAGCTGCCTACCAACCGGTAAGATGATATGTCTAGGTGCTGTCTTGTTGGGTGATATCTTCGGTACTCAGTAGTTGTTCGTGTTGGTTCTTAATTAGGTACTCACCAGTGGGCCGGTCGTTCTATTCCCCTGATCTTGGTCGAAGACAACCACTGGGTGAAGGGTTGGAAAGTTGGCGTGGTTTTTATCAGAGCATACGGCCTACTCAGATGGGACTGTCCCTAAATATTGGTTCGTATGTCTCTCTGGACCTAAAGTTTGTTTTAGGGCATATGAAAGTCGAGCAAATTGCCATGCTCTTTCATATATAACCTCCATTTACATGTCTTGACTTGTGGTTGCCATCATGTCTTCATTTATATTTGATGTTAATAAATTAGTTTAAGTTGTATCCTAGATTAATCGTTCAGTGTTTGCTTCGTGGTCTGTCATGCATCTGAGGCTTTGTCTATTATTTTGGTAAATCAAAATTGCATTACCTCAAATTTGCTTTAATGAGTATCGGTCAACTTGGTATTAATGGGTTCTAATTGATAGTTTGATATTGGTAAGAGTTGGTCAGAATCGATGTATGTTCAATAAATGGTCAATAATGTGATGGTTATTCCAAGAAGAAACTAAGGCAACACAGAATTGTGGATGTCCAAGTTAATGGCATGGTACTTGTTGATTTGTGTAACTGGATATTATTATAGGCACTCATAAAAGTTATTCTACTAAGCTTATCATTGTCATTGTTGTGCTGCAGATATGTCCTCAACTGCCTTCATCGAGCCACTGCCTGTGATTGACTTTGTCACTCAGCTCCTGCAAAGGGATGTTTCTTCAAGACCGTTATCTGATGCTGATCGGGTGAAGGTTAGATTCTTCATCGATATGACATTGATGTATTGGATCGATGTGTACCGTTTACAGTTTTGAAAACTAAATTCACTAAGAGAAGAAGAGAGCTTCATTTGCTTAGATTAGATGACATAAATGGAACATTATTTCATGTTACTAGCATTATTTGAATCATGATGGTTTGTTTAGATGCTTGTGATACTTTTCTGTCGCTCACCAGCATGAAATTCAAATGGATAGGTATTCAGATCATTTCTCTGATGTAGTTTCATATTAACTGAGGAGCATCTGAATAGTTGAGGTGTTCTTCTGTTCAATAAGAGTTTCGTACATTTAGGAATCTTTGTTGATCAATTCTGATGTAGCAATGCATGTTGTTTGATAAAGTTGGATGGACATTTATGTATTTCTTTCTTGTACTTCCAATAGATAAAAAAAGCACTAAGAGGAGTCAAGGTTGAAGTAACACACCGGGGAAATATGCGTCGGAAGTATCGCATATCTGGGTTAACATCTCAAGCAACTCGAGAACTTAAGTAAGAAGTAACTCCTGTTTTTGCAACAGCTTTTACTTGTATTTAACTTGATTATGTTGTGAGCTAACACTCGTGTGTATATATATATTTTCAAACATCAGCTTTCCAGTGGATGAAAGAGGTACAATGAAATCTGTGGTTGAGTACTTCCGGGAGACGTATGGATTCGTTATCCAACACATACAATGGCCATGTCTGCAAGTTGGAAATACTCAGAGGCCAAATTATTTGCCTATGGAGGTTCATAAACAACTTTGTTTCCTTGTGTGATAATTTAGCATGAGATGCAATCTAACATTTTTAATCACCAGGTCTGCAAGATTGTAGAAGGTCAGAGGTATTCAAAGAGGCTGAATGAGAGACAAATTACAGCCCTACTAAAAGTTACCTGTCAGCGACCTCAGGAGAGAGAGAAGGATATCCTAAAGGTTTTGTTTTCATGTTGATAATTGCTATTCAAAACTCTTGTTTTGTGCTTTCTGAGCACAATTTTCTGTTTGGAAGTTGCAAATAATTTTCTATTCTTCACTTTGTGTTCAAGGTGGTGGTGGCCTGGTGGGCCGTGGGCCTTGTGGATCTCATTACCATTTTAAAAAATTAACAATCTTCTTTTGAAAAACCGTTTCAAATGTCTTTTTTTAAATGGTTAGGCATCTGGGAATAGGGACTGATGTCCTGGATGCACTCTTATAAGTTCGCTTATTATTTAGACGACATTATATTTGCAGATTTAATCACTTAATAGGATACCATTCATTTTACTTTTCTGGTGCTTCTGCAGACGGTGACTCACAATGCTTACGGACAGGATCCTTATGCTAAGGAGTTTGGAATAAAAATTAGTCAAAAACTAGCCTCTGTTGAAGCTAGGATATTGCCTGCTCCTTGGGTAACTGGATGTCACTCTCGTATTTTGACCTTTTAAGTATACCTTATCTAACTGCTCCACCTTGCTTTTGTAGCTCAAGTACCATGACACAGGCCGTGAAAAAGACTGTCTTCCTCAAGTTGGTCAGTGGAACATGATGAATAAGGTATCTATTCTCGATAAGCATCTAAATTACCTTGTACCATGCATCATTTTGTTACTAGTCAGTTCAAGCAACAGGGTATGCTTTTTCAAGCAATGGAATATGTTTTCTTTGCTATTTGTGTATCAAATGTTATTAGCATGTGTCTAACAAATGCACAATGGATCTTTAGGTTATGTTATAACTATTAATCTATCTTATTTGATTTTAATAACGAGATAACAGGTTCAGTATTGTAAACATATATGCATATTCATACTGTTCCGTTATTCTTTATGTGTGCAATTTTTAGTAATTTTTGTAGGGGTCAATATTGATTAACAGTAGCTTGTCATGTTGACAGGTCCTTGATAATTTGTGGTTCTTGCATATACATGTTATGTAGTTCATTGGTTTGTTGCTGTTTACTGTGCTATTACTGAATATAGTTGGCTATTAAAAGTTTTTTACTTCATTGCATGATATGTTTTGTGTTTACTATTATTATGTAAACAATTATTTATAATATGCATATACGTCTTATGCTTATAAATGTGTTGCAGAAAATGGTTAACGGGGGAAGAGTCGCCAGCTGGATCTGCATAAACTTTGCTCGTAATGTGCAAGAAAAATTGGCTCATGGTTTCTGTCAAGAGCTTGCCCAGATGTGTAATATTTCTGGCATGGTATGTCAAACTCTAATTATCTTATGATTATTTGCAATCTCATTTAAGTGAATTTGTTTTGTTTAACTTCGATATTATCAATGCAGGCATTTAATCCTGACCCTGTGCTTCCCCCTCTCAGTGGGCGTCCTGATCAGGTCGAGAGAGTGTTGAAAGCTCGTTTCCATGATGCCATGACTAGGCTTCAACCCACCAGGAAGGAGCTTGATCTGCTCATTGTCATCCTGCCAGACAACAATGGCTCTCTTTATGGTATCAAATTTTGAGCCAGTATATTATGCATTTCTTAGTTGCTTTGGAACCCTTTTTTTATGTTTTCTTAAATTCTACTTTTTGTCCAGGTGATCTGAAACGAATCTGTGAAACTGATCTAGGCATAGTTTCTCAATGCTGTCTCACAAAACATGTGTTTAAGATGAGTAAGCAGTACCTTGCGAATGTGGCTTTAAAGATCAATGTTAAGGTTGGAGGAAGGAATACGGTTCTTCGTGATGCAATTTCAAGGCGTATACCTAATGTTAGTGATGTTCCAACCATAATCTTTGGGGCTGATGTTACACATCCACACCCTGGGGAAGATTCAAGTCCGTCTATTGCAGCTGTATGTTACATGATAATCTGCAACGTATCTATAAAATTTTATTCATCAGATGAAATTTTTATTAACTCATCTATGGCGGAAGCCCTCGTGTTGAACTTCATATAGGTTGTTGCTTCTCAAGATTGGCCGGAGATAACAAAGTATGCTGGCTTGGTTTGTGCACAAGCCCACAGGCAAGAACTCATCCAAGATCTGTACAAGGAGTGGCAAGACCAGAGTAGAGGCAAAGTTTCTGGTGGCATGATTAAGTATGCTCTCCTTTTACACACCCCCACCCCTACTTTATTCTGATCGTTTTTATCTTCTGATATTACATTGCTTACTTGTTATAGCATAGTTTGATGAATGTTTTTTCTATGCAATGAAAAATAGGGAACTACTCATATCATTCCGCAGAGCAACTGGGCAGAAGCCACAGCGGATTATTTTCTACAGGTAATTATTTCTCTTTTTACAATACCTTCTGTATCATTGTGTATTCATTTGTGATCACTTTTATGTATACTTGTGTATACAGGGATGGAGTCAGTGAGGGGCAGTTCTATCAAGTTTTACTTTATGAACTTGATGCAATTCGTAAGGTGAAAGTTTACATGTGTAATTTATTCTGTAAATCCAATTGTAGTTAGGGGTGTGCAAAAACCGGTCTGCTCTGGAACTGGCTAGATATGGGTTGGTTCTTAAGTTTTTAGAAACTAGGTTATCAGTTGAAATGACATTGTTTTGTATTTTACTTTTTAAATTAGAAAACCAGGGTTTGTATTGGGTTTTGGGTATTACATTAGTGGCACTAGGGATCCTTCTCGTTAATCGGCGGTAGCTAGTTCGGCTCGAAAGGTGCCCACTGAACTTGCTCTAAAAATGAACTGGACCAGTTTAGATTTGTCTGGTTTTGGTTCCGTTATTTTGTACTTCTTGATTCTGGTTTTGTTTTGCTCTGATGCGCACCCCTAACTGTATACTTATCGTTTCATTTAGAGAAAATCTGGATATTGTTATTGTAGTGATTTCCTTAACTGTGTACCAGGCATGTGCATCATTGGAGCCAAATTATCAGCCTCCAGTAACATTTGTGGTGGTTCAAAAGCGTCATCACACCAGATTGTTTGCTGATAACCATCATGATCGCAACTCCACTGACAGGAGTGGAAATATATTGCCAGGTATGCATTTTCATTTTTTTTTTCATTTGGTTTCGGTGTAGTCATCTCTTTTCTTTCATTGCCTTTAATTCTATTGGATCTACAGGCACGGTTGTTGATTCCAAGATTTGTCACCCAACTGAGTTTGATTTCTACTTGTGCAGTCATGCCGGCATTCAAGTATGTACATGCCTTCTATGCACTTGATATTATTTAGGTTATAAGGAAAATACCACTTAATATAGTCATATTGCTAAGGGCATTAAACCGACAACCCCATATGCTAGAATAAAACTAAAATCTATGTTGTGCTTTTATTTTGAGAATTAGTCTTTTAACAGAAACCTTTGAAAGTTCATTATTCAAGTTACTAATACATACATGATTTTCTGTTCTATTTTCATTTTAACCCTTTTTTTCTACGTGATTCATGAGGCTTGATAACAAATGGCAGTCGATCTTTTTTGAGTGCATGTATGCATGCTTTTCTGTATGAAAGTAATAGAGAAGGGTTATCCAGTTTGTATTGTTCTAAAGTGCTTTTATTGAATAATGAGATCTCTTTTGCAGTTCGGTTGAAGCATTTACCGAAAACCGTACCGCAGAAAATCAGAAACAGTAACTGATGTTTTTACTTCACAAATAACTGACATTTTTTCGTTTGGATTTTGGTTTTTCCCAATTAAATTGAATTATCACATGCACAACCCTAGTCTGTTACTCTGTTTATGTATTGTATGGTTTAACAGGGTACAATCCACTAACTGTTGCGTTGAATATTATTTCGTTGAACAGGGTACGAGCCGTCCTGCCCATTATCATGTGTTGTGGGACGAGAACGAGTTTGCAGCTGATGCTTTGCAATCGCTTACAAACAATCTGTGTTACACGTACGTCTAGTGTTATTTCTTTGCAATTTATTATTCATTTGATCGACACTTTCCTAATCTTCACAAATATGCCTAATCTTTAAAATATGCCTCTATGTGGCATTGAATTCCTTTATCTGAATAAACTTCTCCGTATGTTTGCTTCAACAGATATGCAAGGTGCACTCGTTCTGTGTCCATTGGTAAGTAGTTTCACTGCTATTTACATATTGGTAGTTTTTCATCCTCTTTACATTTTGAAAAAAAAAAATGCAATCACTTGATAAATAAAAATTTTGCTAAAATACCTGAAATTCTCTTGAATGAAAATAAAATTAAAGGAAACCTTGGGACCAAAATTCAAGTTTGGCTAGTTTCACCTAATGGGAAAAGAAGTGGAATTTTTAATTTTAGATGTATAACTTAGCAACCTACTACCAGTATGGGAAATGTTGTGGTTTATGGGATGACTGACAACCTACTATAAAAGGGAAAATTGTATTGAAAGGTAACGACGTGTTTAATTTTGAAATCAACGTTTTATACTTGATAAAGTAGTAACGAACTGAATATAAAAAAAGGTAAAATGGTTTAAAATTTTTTAAAAAGGTTAGATATTTATGGTTGTCATTTTTAATGGCAGCGTCACTAATAAACTAAAAGATGTCTTTAATAACATTTTCAAAGGGTGTTAGCTTTTGATACCATTTTATAAGTATGTTATCAATAATAAATATTTATATGGCAGTATGTGACCTGTATTTACAATTTTTCTGAAAACGTCGACATTTGACATTATGTTGCCTATACTCTTGACAGTACCACCGGCATACTATGCTCATCTGGCAGCCTTCCGTGCACGCTTCTACATGGAGCCAGATACATCTGACAGTGGGTCGATGACGAGTGGTGCTGCTGGTCGTGGTGGGGTTCCAGTGGGTGTAAGGAGCACACGTATGCCAGGGTCAAGTCCTGCAGTTAGACCCCTCCCTGCCCTCAAGGAGAATGTGAAGCGTGTCATGTTTTACTGCTAAAATATCATGTTGAAATGGTTTATTATGCTGCCGGGATACTGAATCATCGTTTTGCTACTCGTTTGATGTCTTTATGCTTTAAACTTGTATCTGTTTTTGTTTCCTGACTTAAAACGTTGATTGTGATTGATATCCGTGGTTTCCTGTGACATTATTTCCTTTGGTTTAAATTTTAGAATTTAGACAATGTGGTGCATATGCTAAATCTCAATTCGGAAATGACTTGAGTGATTGGGTTTGAGATTGGAACATGCTTATAAGATTTTGTATATGCTAATTCTCGAAGGAGTTCAAATTAATTTGAGTTTATGGTCATCTATGAAGGTGATTTTTTGTTTTTGGTGCTGAATGGCAGAAAAGTTTAGAGAAAGTGTCTTGGTGGTAGGGATGTTGACAGCGAACATGCTATCACTTGGATAAACCAATGGGCCTTGAGCCTGGGATGTTTATATCAGCAAATCCAGAGGGCACATGTAGGACAGATGGGGGAAATATAGTCGAGCATGAGAGGATGTTATATATATAGCGTGATGGTGGTAAGGCCTACCGAAAGAATCAACTAAAATTAGCTTGGACAGGAGGGTTCAAGTTACAAAGTTTTCTTATTGATTTCTTTATCTTAATATTTTGATATTGAGTTATTGAGTTTATTCTTTTTGTTCCTAGTTTTTATCAATGAGTTCCATTGCCTCGAAAAGGAATGGATATCAGGTGCAGGATTTATCGGCCTCTATTCATGTCATGAAGGAAAATATACTTAAATGACTTGCCAAAGAGCATAACTTCAGAAAATGAGTAACCTGGAACATCAAGGGACACCAAATTGAGATCATGAAGTTTGTGCAACGAAGGACCTTGATACACATCGTGAGGAGAACACTTTTGATAGCAATACCTCAATCAAAACCTACATATGTTCGTTAAAACCGATCACTCCAATGACCCACCCTTTTCACTGACAAAGGAGAAACAATCAGCGTTTGATAGTTCGTAAATGGATCACTAGATTGGAGCCATATTTTCATGTATATTAGACTAGGAATGGCAACGGGGCGGGTTCGGGGTGGGGATTGGTCCCCTCGTCTCCACCCCATTCATCATCGGGTTTCTTATCGGGGATTCTCATCGAGTCCCTGCGGGTTTCGGGTCCCATTGGGTACCCAATAAGAATATTCTCCGTTAGTTTTTTTTGTTTTCCGTTTACATATACAAACCCGAACGTAAAACCCGTCTAAAATGCAAAAAGTAATAAATTTTCTAACGATATCAAATATCTTTTTAACAATAAAAGATGAAAATTTATATGAAACATAATCAAATGAAACTAAAACAACACGCTTGCATTATTATAAATAAAGATTAACGATACAATTACATTAACGACTAAAATTATGTAGATATCAATCATAGGTTATTATATATTTATAACATAGTGGAAATCAATATTAACATTAGTGGATCAAAAAAAGAAACATCAAGTCTAGTGATGTGCTTATCAGGTACATATACTCGATTAGTAGATCTGGATATAATCAGGCCAAATCATGAAAACCTAGCCTAATAGAAACAGGTCTAAAGGGGAGCAATTTAATTTTACCCAATTATGCATTTCAACGGCCCGTAAATCAACTTGGCACCACCAACCATTATCTGGTACATTCTTTTAATAACCAGAAACGTAAGTCCTATTTTCAAAATGTTGGAACCTGTCAATTAACCAAGCAGGAGTTAGAGGATTTGAGAAGAAAGATCTAGTTTGGCCAAAATTACTCACTACTACACAAATACTCGGAAGGAACAGTTAGTGTATTTCTACTTGTTGAAGGAGAAGAGGTGGAAGGCAGTCATGAGATTTTTCGAGTGGAAGTAGTCACAACAGATAAGGAATTGTGGATGGTGAGTGTTATGTGATTGAACTCTCGTTCAACTATTGTGGAACTTTTCACCTAATTTAATTACACTCAAGTTAGAAGGAGATCAAAGTGGAATTCCATCCCCGATCCTCAGGAAAATTTTTTTTGGTAAAAAAGGTTAGCATTCTTCTTGGGATTAGATATTGAGCCAATCCAAGAATTTGGGAGGTGGAACTCTGATGTGGATCATGGTGCATGTGGCTGATGCCATTGTTTTTATTGTTTTTTTAATCTCGATATGCACACCTCATTGTTTTTAGTTGATCTTTTGAAATATGGCTAATTTATTCCCTTGAAGCACTCGTTTATGACTCAAATCCTTGCTGAAACTTTTCTAACAGAGGTTATCCACTTACATGAAATTCTAAAATCAATGTGAGGTAACCGATGATCTATTGTATGCATTTTAGAATGAAAGCAAACTACGATTTGTTATGAATTCTGTCCCGAGATTGATGACCAGCGGTAGCGAATAAGAGTCATAAAACCTATCTACAATGTTTTGTTTTTGAGCAACCAAAAGCCTCATCTTACATGTTACCAAGGGTTGAATTCAAGTACAACACGACTCATCTTGTACCCATGCTAATTGAAATTATATATGGCAAATCTCTAACCATTTTGCAATGGGTCCAGAGAAATATTTGTTGTGAAGCTGACATGTGGTTTAGCCGGTCGAGATGAAGCATTTAAGAATCTTAAACACAATTTAACTCGAGCCCAAGCACAAATGAAGTCCTCAACCGATAAATATAAGCACAAAGGCGACATTGGCTTATTTCGTGGGACGATGATACTATTCAAGGATCTTCTAGAGAGTATGCTTATACTTTTTAAAGTCAACTTTGAAATTTCAGGCTTGAGGACAAGATTGTTCTTTATAGGACCGGTATTGCTAGTGAAAAAGCTACTGTTTGGATAAACCCATTGGACCTTGGGCCTGAAAAGTTTAATATTAGTAAATAGGAGGGCACTGGTAGCCTGTAGGACAAATGGAGGAAATTTAGTTGTTAAACATGAGAGTATCTTATATATAGTTTATTGGTGGTAACAAGGAGGCAGGTGAGAAAATAGTTTTTACATTGAGAGAATCGTCTAAAGTAGCTTCTGCAGGATGGTTTACCTTCTTGGGTTCACCTTGTTCATCTTAATCTTTTAATTTTCAATCTTCGAGTTTATTTTTCTTGTTCCTAGTTTTCTCTTCAAGTTTCCATCAGACGTGTAAAAAAAACAAACTAGACTGACCCAGAATAAAATCAAAACTATAGAATGAGTTGTATAGAACATGTTCTGTCGGTTAATTGGTTTTATTGTTGTGATTTATTAATTAAAAAATACATAACTGAACTGAAAAATTCAAAAAAAAAAAGCTGAAGACGAAATCAAATGGGTCCGATATGTTTTTGGTAGGGCGACAATTTTGACCCAATGGGTCAAACGGATGGAATGGTAAAAATGGCCCGTGGTAAAAAAGTATGCCGGAATATAATTTGTTCTAAAAATAAAATTCAAGAAAATGATGTATTAAACAATTTTTTTTATATTTATGTTAAAATTTTATATTTTGATCATCGACTCATTCCACTCGTTTGTTTGAATAGACCAGAATTGTCTTTCCTAGTTTTGGACAGAGGATTCCTAATTTTCCATAGTTTTGTTTCCATTTTTGCACATCCTACTTGGTGGGATTTCCAACAACCAGATATCTAATAAGTGTACTTTTATTTTAAGCATAACTTTTTAAATATTATTAAAAGGTAGATAAATAAATCAACAATTAAATAGATAATTATTATACAACATATATTAGTACAATCTAAGTATTTTTGGAGATTTAGATGTAATGATGATGCTAGACCTTTGTTAATAACAAGGAAATATGCCCACGCTATGCGGCGGGTGTTACTAAATGCAATAGTTGATTAAATGTTTAGTCGGCAAATTGATAAATTTATTTGTTGGAATACTATATACAATGAAAAATAAATTAAAAAAAAAGCATTATGGTATAATAAAAAATAAAATCAAATACAACTAAAAGCAAAATCACAATATTCATGAATTTTAATGAAACTAAGTAGTTAGTGTGTGTGTTATATATGCATGCCCTCTGATAAAGAAAAGTAGAGATGTTACCCATAAACATCAAAAAAAAGTCTCAACAGCATCAGAGTTATAGTTAGACATGTAGTAGAAAGCAAACAATTGTTTGAGACCACCGTCATCTCAAGATGTCATAAAACCAAATCAATCCATATGAACTTGCTTTTCATTGTATTCTACCAAAAATGATCAATCAAACAATTAACTTTAAGATTGTTAATTTTCAACATCTTATACAAACAAATTAACGGTGCTAAAGACCACATTGCTTTCTTAAAAGACAATCCTTAGCCTCCAACATGACAAACATCTCCGATTTGTATAAACAAAAATTAATAGTTCTAGTATAAGGCATGAAAATTTTTTATAATATAATAATAAACACTTGAACATTCTCATTATAATTAATGTGTTCAATTTTGTAACAATCCAGAAACACTTCATTGTTATTCACTTGTAGTGTTGAAAGTTGCATTCACTTTCAATGCTCGTGTAGAGTTAAAAATGAAGTCCCTTCTTACGTGCTTGATTTCTAAGTGTGCATGCAAAAAACACCTTAAAGAATGCCAAGTTCATGAAATGGTACACCCACTTAAACTGCTCAAAAAAAAAAAAAAAAAAAAATCCAAAAGGATTCAAACTTGCAAACTTCCCATGTACTAAGAAAGTGGTACTGTCTAGAAAAATTACCTTAAGGGGCCGTTTGGTTCGTCTTTGCATTTTAAATCTTGTGTTTGGTTCACAGATTTCAATAAGGATTTAAAATACAAAGATTTCATAAATCCCTCATTCTTTATTATTTAAAAACCCAGGATCTCCCTAGGATTTTAAATCCCAGTTACCTTGCATTCTTCATATTAGCAAATTTTTTCTATAATATAATTTAGATTCTTTGACAAAATCCTGACAAATGCAAATGCTGCATAATACAAATTCTTTGACAAAATGAAAATCCCGAAGAAAAAAAAATTTGTGAACCAAACGCCCCCCTAAGTATTTGGGATAATATTCAAGCTTTTCCTGCAAATATCATTCCATTGTAAGTTATTGGGTTTTTTCTTTCTATATAAATTAACTTCCTAATGAGCTTTATCGCATCTCTTGCAGCTCATAGCAGAAGTTCATGGTCAAGTGGTTAATACAGTAAGAAAAGAAAGTAAAGTTTAAGTAACACAATTGTCAAAGGCTTAATTTAAAAACCATGCCAAGGCTTAATTTAAAAACCATGTCAAAATCATATGATAATTACTAAGACTCATAAATCAAGGAAAAAAAAATAGATTTAGTTCTCACCGGTTTGTGAAGCAAGTCTGGTTTTTCTATCCAATTTGAGCAACAAAGTGAAAAATAGACCCTTTTCCGATAACAAATGTAGCAAAATTACATGTGACCTTTTGACGAAGTCATGCAATTCCCTTTAAACGCATTATCCAACAAAACATATGCAAAAGAGGATTGTATTAATTTTCTTATTATCCTACCCAAATAGAAGTTCTCTCAAAGATGCTCGTGTTCTTGCCATTCTGGTTTCAGCACTGCTACTCTAGATAACATAGTTTCATATAAATATACACACCTATTATCATCCATGTGTGGGTAGAGAATGCTTTCTGATCCATTTAAAGTAACCTGGAATAAAAACCACTATTAATATTAAGAAAAGCACATATTATTTTAGAATATAAAAGTAACATAGTGTGCTTTATCAAGTTGTACCTCAAGCAATATTAGTTGTTTTTAAGACACTTTAATTAAATGCATTATTTGAAAGTAAGATATTTAACATTGTTTTGATGCAATACACAATAACATTGCTTATCCATATTGATGAGAAAGCTCACTACTAAATCTGTCGTTTCGGTTGTATGCCACGAGGTCTCCATGTACAAGGGGGCAAGTGAATCATCGCTTTTGCCATAAAAATTTTCGTTGACCAGTTGGACATCCATAGAGTAAAAAATTTGTAGTAGTCAATCCATTTAAACATGTGCCGTTACAGTTCAATATCAAAGACCAAGCCGGCTCAAATAACAATTATATGGTTCACCCATTAATCCACCAAGTGTATTACTTCAAGTCACTATTTACAAAATGTTTGGTTTCTTTGTTTGTTTTTTGTACGGCTTAACCAAATATTTTTAAAAAAACATTGAAATTTAAAACTCATGTCATTTTCTAGTAGTCTGATGATGTTACAAGCACTTTAACCTATCTGATAGCTTTTTTTAACCTGCAAGATCAACTAATGGTCCGGGTTTTTTAACAGTTGATTTTATACCCACACAGCAGTTGCCAAAATGGATAGATTTCTTTGATTATACCGATATTACTAGTTGGACATAACCAAAACTGATCAACTCTTAAGTAAAGTGGTCAAAATTGACACCTCTGTACAATTGTATTACAGACTGGAATCACATTGAGATATATGGAATCAAGGGCATAACAAAGAGAAAACAAAAACATACCGATAATCATAAGTCACAGGTTCCCCAGCTTTGATAGATGCAACAGCAAAGACGCCAACACGAGTCTCCCCATCAACATCCCTAAAATTCAAAGCCATGTGCAATTTACTGGTAAGAATCACAAAGAAAAGTTGGTCTAGCCTATTTCCTCTATTAAACAAATTGTTACAGAAGCACTTTAACTTCTCACAGCATCCATGGCTGGATTATTTAGAAAAATCCTATAATCTAAGGAATATTTTGGACCACTAATAAACCAAAGTTACTTGAAAGTATCGGGTCAAGTAGCTTCACTAGAATAAGGTCAATATCATCCATACAATTCGAATTCTACAAATCTGCATGTTTAGCTACATGCTTCACCAATATGGATAAGTCATTAATTTTTGTAGTCCTTGATTGTAATAGGGGTGAATTTAACCTAACAGGCAGGACAGCTAAATTGACCCATTGTAAAACTCTAAGATAGAACATAATTTTTATTAAAAAAATGAAAATTTATAAAATGGTGCATTAAACAAGTTATCCTTTAAAAAAATTCAAAACCATATAAAATTTATGACTTTTGACCCGTTTGATTGAACGGGTCAAAATTTCCACCTACCATAAAAAGAATTATTTATCGTATAGTAAGCAATTATTTATATCATTTCCTTTCGATAATTGATACAATTTCAAGCTTAGTTGATGAAAAAATAGTAACTACAATACAATTACAATCATATGATGACAACAGATAAAACATGACATTAAGGTATATTAGTTAAACTTGTTTATTACACTCAATAACCAATGTGACTTGTAATGACTTGGTTATTACACTCAATAACCAACAGATAAAGCATGACATTCGATGGAGGACTTGAAGGAAGAACTAAACAAAGAATCCTCAATAAAGCACGTTAAGAAACAGGATGAAGCAAATGGGTCATAAATAACTTATGAACAGGGTTCTTGTGAACAGTCTGGGAATAGGAACATTTACCTGGTAAATGTTAATATTAGAATTAGATATGAATAGAAGCTGGTTGCTTTAAATTTAAAACTATAAGCTAAAAAATCAAGAATGATACAAAACACTTCACACATCAAATAACACTTTAGACCCAAAAAAGATTTGACGATATCACCGAAAATAATCTTACCTTACTTTATATCTATATTAAGATACTATTCATTTTAATTCATCAATGGTATTTTATCAAAATTTCATGATATAATGTCTTATCCTTTTCATCCAAGTATTATGATATCATGAATTTTAGCCACATGATACTATATTTAAAAAATATTTACCAAACAAAGTATTTTTAGTTTTAATTACTAAAAGATGATAGTTTTGTTTTTAACTCAGTTTTTTTTTTTTTTTTATATATGATTCTTATATCTTCTTTTTCTTTTAACTTAATATGATTTTCAAAACAATTTTTTCCTACAATTTTTTTTCACTTAATTCTTTTTTTTTTTTACTTACTTTAAATTCATTAAGAAAATATGACATCAATGAAATTTGACATAATATCAAACATTATAAACTAATTTTAAAACAATTTAAAATCACTATAACAAGTTAAAAAAATAAAAAATAAAATATTCATGTATGATTATATAGTTTATTTTTTATTGATAAATTTAGTTTTCTAATATGAACTCATTGGATGATTTTTAAAATTAGTTGTTTTGATCGATTAATTGAAAAATACTGTAAGTTGTTTCTGTTAATTAAATTTAAACATTGATTTTTTTTTAATTTAGTTTGAAGTGAGTAGAAAAAGAATAAATTTGAACAAAATATTTTTTGATTTTTTTAAATTTAGTAAAAAAAGAAAGATCATTTTTGGATAAAAAATTTGAATAGAAAAAAACTAAATGTAAACCATCATGCTTTATTAGGCTTAAAACCAAAACTACTATCTTTTAAATAAAATTAAAACAACCATTATTTAGGAAATAAATATACTAAATAAAAGGTCTAAGTAAAAAACTCATAATATAATCTATTCCTTTTTATTTTATTATTATCTAAACACCTAACTATTTTAATTAACTCAAATAACTAGAGTTAATAAAATGAAAAATAAAAATTTTGTATTCATATATTATTATTTAATGTGTTTGTCTTTTAAACTTGACCATTAAAATATAATTTATTTTTTCCATGTTTAAAAGATTTGATTAATATCAATATGTTTTTATTTTTAAACAAGTTTAAAAACCTCATGAACTAATAAAAATGAAAATTTAGAGCTTTCTATTTTTAAGTTGTCGTTATATATATATATATATATATATATATATATATATATATATATATATATATATATATATATATATATATATATATATATATATATATATATATATATATATATATATATATAGGAAGTGGATCAAATGAGGACCGTGCTTAAAATAAGGACGGTAATAACCAATAAAAAATCGCCACATAAGCAAGTTTATTCTCTCTCCTTGAAGGGCATTATGGACATTTAATGATTATTATATATGGTAACTTGATTAATTTTATTATTTAAAAAAAATCTCTACAAATCTATTCAAATCTTGGTCAAATTTTTTCAAATCAACATAATCCTAATCCACAACTATTTGAAATCTTTGTCAAATCTCCAACCATTATCCACCACTCCAACATATATTTGGAAAATTTTTTCAAATTTCTTCGAATATCAATCAACATAAAAATATATATTTCGATCACCCAAATCGAAAAATTAAAATATCGTATTTTTAGTAAATTAGTTGTTTTTATAAAGTCATACAATAGCAACCTACTTTTGAAAATGTATCGATATGGTACGTCTACTTTTTTAATTGTCTATATGGTACGTGTACTTTAATTTTTAGTATCGATATGGTCATTCTACATAATAGAGCCCGGTTTTTACATACGAAACACGGTTCTAATGGTATGAAAAACAGGGGTCTATTACAAATATGGCCATATCGGTATGAAAAATTGAAGTACATGTACCATCGATATTTAAAAAAGTAGACGTACCATATTGATAAATTTTCAAAAGTAGGTTACTATTGTATGACTTTACCCCTTATAAATATCATAACTTCTTTTGTTTATCAAGGTTCCACAATTGAATATACTCGAGTATTACAAAGAACTTGAACAATCATGGCTGAATATGAACGTAAGTAATTTTTTTTCCATGTTTCAAATCTTTTATTTGTTATAGAAATAAACGAGATGATTTGTTGCCTTACATGTACGCCTACTATTTACAATGTGCATCATTCAATATGTCGTTAACGATGAATGGTTCACAATTTTTTTTTGGTGATCAATCATTGTGAACCACATCGTCTTTTTTTTTTTTGTAAACGAAATTGTGAATCAGAAATTGAATGGTAAACGAAATTGAATGGTTCATATGAAACATTCATTGTGTTAATGCCTAATTTGATAACCTATAAAGTCTTCGTGAACCACATGGTGAACCGTCGTGAACCACTCCACAATCTAATCTCTGACCGTATACTCTCCTACACACCGTGAACCGTCTTCTACAACTACCAAAACCCCTCTGCCTTCTCCTCGCCTTCTACCGTGAACCACACCTACCTATTCCATGCATGTCCTCGTGAACCACACCCAGAACTACCAAAACCCCTCTCACCGCCGTCCGTCGCCTGAAACCCTTGATTCACCAACCTGCCGCCGTGACTCGCAAACCACCAGCCCGCGTGAACCGTGAGCCAACAATGCTGTCGTGAATCGCCACCCACCAGAGCCTACGTGAACCACGAGTGCCACCGTGAACCGCAAACCCACCAGCGCCGCCGTGAATCGCAAAACCCTATTGCCGCCGTGAATCGCCTCTCAAACCACAAAACCGTAAATATAACTAATTAGCTAATTAATGGGATATATTTTCCTAAATTATAATGATGCACAAATTACCATATTACCCTCTACATGTTTTAAAAGGGTTATAAAAGTCTAAATAATTACAAATTTGCCATTTGAATCTTATTGGTTGATTCACAAAATCCAGCGATTTCATTGGTTCTTACCGTCCTCATTTTAAGCACGGTCCTCATTTTATCCTCAATATATATATATATATATATATATATATATATATATATATATATATATTGTTAGGAATAAATATTAAATAGAGATGAAACAATTATATTGTTTATAAGTTTAAGGATTTTATTGTAAACATTCTATAGTATAAGGGTTGTACGTGTATATACACAATTTTTGTTATTGTGTATAAATAGGACAGTATGTGTACTGTTGAGAAAATAATGGTGAACAGTACACGGTTGCATAGAATACGGATCTAGAGAGAAGTGTCAAGCAAGAAAGGCTCAAGAACATCATTGTAATATTTTCTCTCTAATCATTCGACATATTGTATTCCATGATTTGTTGTTAATTGTTCATAATTGTGCTTAATGTTGAATAAATTGCATGAAATATGAATTAACATATATATATATATATATATATATATATATATATATATATATATATATATATATATATATATAACAATTACGAACATGCGTAACTTTTACACTAACTTAAGCAGGCTGCCAGACAGCTCAAGCTGGCAGGTAAACAACTGTCTTATTTTATTACTTTATATATATTATATAACATTTTGTTTTCGTGTGATAACTTTTGATATTGTGAATTACAGTTTCTTATCAATCAAACAACAATTCAATAATCAAGAACAACAACAGTAATCAAAACTAACCGAATGATTATATTTCCAGATTGTCGATTACAGATTGATGAAAATGAAGCTTCGAAATACAGTAACCGTATATTCTCTGAATTCAATGTGTGCCAAAAAGTAATTGTCAGAGAACTATCTATTTTGAAAGTCAAACTTTCTATTTATACACATTTACACAACTATTAACTATTTACAAAATAAACCCTTTACTTTGTATTCCATCAACTAAAATGTATTCTAACAATCTCCCCCTTTGATGGAATGTGCAAAGTCTTCTGATGCTTTTTCGATCAGAGAGCCTCCATTCAATATTTGATATGAATTCTACCATAAGTCTTCTGTCATTAACTGACAAAACTCCTCTCTTTGTTTTTCTCTTTTTATCAGAAGCCAGCTTTCCCTTTAAACCACTCAACACTTTATGTAGTGTACCATCTGAAAATTTGTTGAGTTCAACACTCCTCATGGCTCTTAACTTCTTGTTTTCATCCTTGTACATTACAGCAGGATGCTTTACCATGATGACTTAAAATTCTTTCAACTCTCCAGCAAATTTGATATCTCTATGTGGAGCTGTGATGTTAATCTTCCTCATCCCTCGTTCAACACCTATCTGCAGATCTTGCACTGACATCAATACCAGTTTGGTATGCATGAAGTGGAAAATTGTCTTTAAGGCAAATCTGCAGTGCTCATTTCTCTTATTCTGCATAACTCATCAAATAAATCTTCAATGTCAACCAGATGCATATTAAACATATCGGCTTCAGTGAACGTATAAGTATTTTCATCAGCTCTCGTGACAGTGAATGTCGGATAGAAAATCTGAACGAATCTGTCCTTTTCAATTTTAACTAGATCAACTATCCTGAACTCACTCTTCACTTTATCAACCACTTGTGTCTTGTTCCTCAGAAAACTTGCATAGTTAACAAGATTTGGCATGTTTGGCTCCAAGACCCTAAACAACTTAAGAAATGAACACGGAGCTTGTTTCTTACAAAAAATACGTTTTTCCATAATGTCTTCAAGATATGGCATTTTGTTCCTTTTCCTGATGAACTCCGCTGATCGTTTCGCTGAAAGCTCAAGATTCTTCACTTTCTTCTTGCTTATCTCATCTTTGTTCAACAATGTAAGCATATCACTGATTTCTCTTTGTACTACTTGTTGTGCTTCAAATCTGAGTCTGTGTTGCTTCTGCGACTCATCTGCTAGAATATATTCATTAAAAAACCTTTCCATAACCTCGACCTCATTCAATTCAACTCTTTCCTGAATAACTACATTCTCTACTGGAAACTCTTCAATTTCCTCCTTTACTTGAATTACAACCTCAGGCTTTTCAACCGTCGGTGTCGGTATAGACTCTTTCAAGATCTCCTGTACTAACCCCTCTTCTTGTTCAATCCTTTCTCCCCGGAAGTCAGTATCGGTCAACGTGATCACATCATCATCCTCAGATACTTCAACATACTCCTCTCTCTCTTCTTCTAAACCTTGAATTATTAATGTCTGTTCCTTAGTCACTTGAACATCATCATCTGAATCATTGTATTATTAAAATTTGAATATATAATTACGATCGCATTATTTTTTGTCTACATTCTGATATAAAATTTATCATCGTTGGAACCATTTTCGTTACGCAGGCAGGCATGTAGCTGCCTAAATATATGATTTTATATATAATATATAATTGTTTTGTTGTTCTATTAAAACATTTATTATATTTATAAAAATTCAAATATATCGTTACGATCACTTTCCTTTAAACTACATTTTAACATAAAATTGTATTTCGTCTCAGCCTATTTTAAAATGGAATTTTTTTTTGTTATTTAGTTTGATTAATCAATCGCGCTCTTTCATTCACCGAATGGTAAAGCTGCCTGGCGGGTAAACGACTAATTTTTTTTACTTTATATATGATATATAACATTTTTGTTTTCCTGTGATAACCTTGATATATTATATTTTATTAAAATTTGAATATATATTATTATGATCACATTATTTTAATTTACATTCTGATATAAAATTTGTTATCGTCAGAACTCTTTTTATTAGACAGGTAGGTATACAATTAACTTATTATTTTATTTCATACTGTTAGAATCAATTTTAGATTGATGAATTAAATATGTCTAGGGTTTATATTGTAATTAACGGCTTATTTAGATTGATGAATCAATTTTAGGTCAATTCATGGATTTTTGTTGAAAAAGTTTGAATCTGGTCTTGTTTTTGTTGAAAAATGATAAAACTCGGGCAAAACTAAATTGTCAATCGAGTTTTACAAAGACGTCAATCGAGTTGATTAAAGAGTTATTCGAGAAAGTTCATGTTTCAATCGAGTTGATCAAAGAGTTATTCGAGAAAGGTTATGTTTCAATCGAGTTGATCAAAGAGTAATTCGAGAAAGTTTATGTTTCATTCGAGTTGATCAAAGAGTTATCGAGAAAGTATATGTTTCATTCGAGTTTTATAAACTTACCACCCGAGAAAACATAAGTATAAATCGAGTTTCATAAGGAATCATCCGATTTTATTTTTTTATCAACCGAGTTTCATATAGAGTAATTCGAGTTGGACTACAAGTTCATTCGAGTTTCATTCCCTTTACATTCGAGTTGAATCATTCTTCATTCGAGTTTCAATAAGCTTCAATCGAGTTTCACACTCAATCATTCGAGTTTTATACTTCTTCATTCGAGTTTGGTGATTCTTTATTCGAGTTTGAGCCTTCATTGTTCGAGTTTGATTATTATTCATTCGAGTTTCATCATACTTTTGACTGTTTGACCTAAACTGCTTAAATTGGCCATAACTTTTGAGTGGAACATCGTTAGAAGGCCTACCATACGTCAAATCGAAGCTTGAACAAAGATCTACATTTTTAGAATAGGAATAGCTGGTTCGGGTAAATTTTCGAGGCCCAAATCCACTCCAGAAAAAAAAGTTACGGACATTTTTCTGCAGAAAAGCTGAAATTTCAAAGTCAAAAAGTCAATTCCAAGCTTTTTTTTTTCACAAGTTATCATTTTCAGATATAATTTTCAAAGTTTTATCAAAACTCACTCATTTTTCCATAAAAGATCTTGGAAGTTTATTATTCTGCAATTCATAATGGTGTTTGAACAATTTTCAAAGTCTGAGCTGATTGTCAAACAAACTGAATCTGAAAAGATTCATAAGAACAATTACGACATTCTCGTTCAGTTAAATACTGATAAACATATGGCGTTACGTGACGTACGAATATTGAATGAAGAAATTCAGAGCTTAAAAGAAAAACAAAACTCTGAGAGTTGTGCTCATCAATTGAAAATATCTGAATTACTTAAAGAACTTGATGAGCTGAAACAAGAAAATTTTCAGAATGCAACTTAACTGACATATCTTTTGCCTGAAAGATCTGATCTTTACAAGAAAGTTAAAGATCTTGAAGTATTACTTTCTAAGACAAATCATACTGATCAAAATTGTGTTTTAAACAAATCGGAAGAATTTTTACTCTTGAACAAGAGTTGTCTTTAACTAAAGATTCTCTTGAGAAGGAAAGACATGCGTTCTTACTGAAAGAACAAGATTTTAAAATAAAATCTAAGTTGTTTGAAGATGAAAGAAAGATGTTTTTAATAAAAGAACAATATTTTAAAACTGATTTTCAATCATTTGATAATGATAGAAATTCTTATTTGGTCATTAACAAAGGATTAGAAGATCAGATACTTCATCTTACTAACAAATTTAATGAATTTCCTTCTTCAAAAGAATCAGAGGTTAAAGATCCTTCAGCTTGTTCAAAATCTAAAGTTGATCAATCTGATTTATCTACAGAATGTGAAAAGAATCCAACTGAATTTTCTAAATTTGATTCTTCTTCAGATCTTAAACTTAAGTATTTGTTAAAGATACACAGAGGCAAAGATAAAATTGATGAACAACTTCCGGTCAAGATTTACACCGGTGAATATTCGAAGTCAAATTTTCCTAAAGTTTCTGAAAATACTGGTCATTCTAATCATAAAATATTTTCACAGAAAATTACCAAGTATTATCAGAAACAGGCAAGAACCGGACAGTTTTTCGAAAAGAAGAGTTTGCAAAAGCCTGATCATTCAAATTCAAGTTTCTTTAGAAATTCAGACATTCAATTTTCTCATACTCAAAGAAATTTGTTTTCTGCTTTTGAAAAAGAAGATGATAATGATAATCTGTAATGGGTACCTAAACCCAAGTATAGTGGGTGCCAAAACTTGTTCTAAATGGGTACCCAAGAGCGCTAACAAGTTTGGATCCAAATATGTTTGGATACCAAAGACATCTTAAATTTTGCAGGTTGTAGGTTTCTTATCATTTCATATAAGAACCCGTTCTTCAATTCAACGTAGATTCTTGATTACTTCAGATCAAGACCTGTGCTTCAACTCAAAATGGTTTTTAGTCCATTCAGACTAGAACCCGATCTTCATTGGAAATGGATTTTGTACTTTTTTAGTACATAACCCAAGCTAAAGGCTTTCAGATACTTCAGACTGAAACCCGAGCTTCTGCGAAAAATGGTTTCTAATCACTTTAGATTAGAACCCGAGTCTGAAAGACAATCTTACTGGAATTCCTGCCCTGAATTCAACTCCGATGCTGAATTGTAATAGAGGGAGTTTTATTTTTATAATTTTTTGCTCCTGATTAATTTCTATGAGTTGACTAACTGTTTGTGCTTATTTCCAGGGGGAGTTTCAGACATTCTTTGACGATGACATTTTTGAAAAACTGAGTGTGACTTTTCACGAAAATATCTGATGCACACATAAAAAGATATTTGAGCTGAAAAGAAAATTTTTCCATCTTATTCTTTGAATATATCATTGAGATTAATTGGTCTAATCTCTTTGATTTTCAAAATCTGATTGATTATGAGATTCTCTTTGTTTTAACTCTTCCAATGCATACTGGATTCTCCCGTTATCTCCCATGTGGTAATTCTTTCAAGAAAATCTGATTCTTTTCATATCATATATCAGATTTTCCATTTCAATATGATATCTCCCAAATTATATGAATATAATCTCTGATATCACATAATTTCCGATATCCCTTGGGCTTCAAAGCTGAAAATCTTTTTGCTGACTCCGATTATGCACCAATCTGAGTGATAGACATAAATATCGCTTCTATGGTCTTACCAGAACCGGAAGACTTACCCAAGGAGCAAACCATCTATAGTTTGTGTGGGTGAGGGTTCTTTAGGTTTATTAATTGAGAAGTGTCAGTTATCACGGGATACTGACAGGGTCGAGCAGAGGTAAAATGTAAATGAGAGGGATATTAAAAGGAGATGGTGGTGCATCAGATCATGCTTTCACTATAAAGTTGACTATTTTAATTCTCAAAAGTGAGACGGAGGGAGCTTAGTTGAAAAATGCTGCGAGCTGAGAGTTGAGAAAGGATTTAAAGAAAAGAAAATCCTACCTACACTGTGTCTGCTAGGTAAACCACCTAATCTATCAAGCTCTAGGCGAATTGATATTGAAAAAGACGTCATGGACCCAGTGACACATGCACTTAACCCCACCAAGCACTCAGTTTTCTCTCAAAAGATTTCTGTTTCAAGAATCATGGAGTTATAGCACATTTCTATCGATATATCATTTGAATATTATTGATATTGAAACAAGGAAGACAGTTGCTCTGGTCCCCGACTTCGTTTGATGCACATTGTGTCTAGAGGTGATTATATACACCTTTAGGACACATCGAGTCTGACAGTCTATGTGACTATAAACTGCTAGTCCAAAGTGACTAAGCCGGAACAAATAAGAGTGATACTTTTGTTAGACAATTTATTTCGATCATAGGGAGTTGTTTTGTAATATTTATTATCTTAGCATTTAGTGTTGTATTTATTTCCTTTGTAATTTATGTTTATGTAATTGTCAAGGGACCAAAAGTGACATTGTGTAATACTTAATTAAAGGAGCCTAGAAATAGTCTCCTAGGGTTTCTTTATGATACACGGTTGACATTTGAGAAAAAGAACCAGCCGCCATTTTGTCATTTACTCTCAACATTCTCTTTGTCTTTCTTCATCATTACTTGATTATTGAGCTTTGTTCTTCTTGAGTATTGATAAGAAATCATCAAGGTGCTGAAATATATACGTGAATACATATTACAATTGGTATCAGAGCTCAGAAAGGTGGATTTCAACTGAAAGCTTCGGATTCTGTTGGGTTATTTTAGTGTTCTTCGTGTTCTTCATTTCCATCCGGTTAGATCTTCATTTACCTCTGTTTTTCCATGTTTCTTGTATTATTATAGTCTTATAATCATCACAATATCATCCTCTACTGATTTTAAGCTCATTCAGTTCCATATTTCATTAAAAATCATCAAGAATCGATTATTTCATTAAGTTTGAAAATATGGGTTTTTAGTGGGAAAAAGCTTGTTCTATGCTGTTTTTAAGTGTTTTTAGGTTATTTTAAATCACCAAAAGTGTTTAAAATAATTTATAAATCATTTAGAACTGTTCTTTAGGCTTTAAAACTGAAAAAATCGAATTCTGCTCAGTTCTGCCTTAGAAAAACTGAAAAAACCTACTGTATTTCGGATCCCCTACTGTAGCAATTCGGACCACTTAGACACCAAATTCGGACCATATATCACCCAAATTTGGACCTCACTTCGGACCAATTCGGACCACATTTAGGTGCTTTTTGGACCCCCCATTAGCCTATTTCGGACCCCACTTAGGTCCCATCCGAACTTCGGACCATCCGAAGTTCAGATCAGGCTTTCCATTTTTCAATTTGGGACTTGTATTTAAATTTTTCACATTTCGGACCATATCAATTTCGGACCATCCGAACTCGGACTATCCGAATTCGGTCCCCACCTGGACATTTCCTACGCCCTGTCCACTGTTCATCCGAATTCGGTCCATCCGAATTCGGTTCCCAAGTTCCATCCGAAACCAAGTCCATCCGACTTAGGTCCTCACCCGAAGTACTGTTCATCCGAAATTGCAGTTCATCCGACTTAGACCCTAATCCGAATTAGTACTTCATCCGAACCATACACTCATCCGAATTCCTGTTCACCCGAATTAGGCTCTCATCCGAAGTACTTCATCCATCCGAATTCACTTTCATCCGAATTCGGTTCTTGCCATCCGAAACACTGTTCATCCGAACCCACTTCCATCCGAAATCCGTGTCCAGTTTCCACCTTTAAGATCTTCATTTCTTAATCAGCACCCATCATCATGTCTCGCGAAGCTCTCGTACTCGGATCTGAGAACAGACCACCTGTTCTCATTCCAGATGAGTATGAACAATGGAAATCCCGGTTCCTTAAATTCGTTGGAATGCAACCGCTTGGGAACTTGATGCTTCAATCCATTTCCGAAGGTATCGTAATCTATTATCGGGAGATAGCAGCTCGACCTGAGGCTGACCCCCCTGTCCAAGCCTCTAAAGTTGAACGAGAACCGGCAAATGACACCGAGAGAGACCGACAGCATGCTGATAAGAGGGCAGAATATCTGATCTATCAAGCCCTCCCCACTGATATTCTAGTTGGGGTAGACAACAAAATGTCTGCCAAAGAAATGTGGCACGAGTTGGAAGTCCAGATGCTGGGGGCAGATCTCGATGATCGTGCCAAGATTGAAGAGGCAAAGGCTAAGTTTACGGAATTCCGCGCAAAAGACGGGGAATCTCTGCAAGCCACGTTCACAAGGTTCTGTGCGGTCCTAAATGAGTTGTAACAACTTAACTTTTAATCTGACTTTTAATTTCTGTATTTGACTTAATAATGTAATTTAATTACATTAATTGTATTTTTAATTTAATAAAGTAATGAGAATATTTAATTAAGTTAAATATTATGAATTATAGCAACATAATTGACACGAATAAAAGATTAGAAATTTAATCGTTTATGTAATTACTTAAAGTAATAGGAAATATATAATTAAGATAATTATATGTATAAAATGATTATAAAATAATAATGTAAAAGAGAGTGATAAATGAAACATTGGTGCGACAATGTAAAGATTGGAACTTGTAAAATATAAATACTCTAAATTGAGACTTAATGTTCATTTTCACCAACAAATTTCAGTCTGCTTCTTCTCTCTCTCAAACTCAAGTCACGGTTCATCATCATAAGAACTTTACAAATCTGAAATTGTAAATCAAGAATCAAGCTAAAGGTGTTATAAACAAGAACAAATGTCAAAAGCTACAAGATTTCCAAGGTAGATTTTTATGTTTAGCATTGTTCTTTTTAAGTCCACGGTTCCGTGGATTATTTCAAGAACATAATTTTCAGTTTTATATATATATATATATATATATATATATATATATATATATATATATATATATATATATATATATATATATATAACATCAATACAAGTTCATGCATGTGTTTGTCATGAGTTCTATTACATCTATGAACAATTTGAAGTGTTAATTCTAATTCTAAAACTTAAGTTTTGAAACTAATTTAATTCTTGCTGTTCATATGTTTTGCTGCGGTTTTATTCAATTTTGAAGGCCAAGAAAGCCATTGAAGCTTTCGGCCATGGATTAGCATCATATGCATGTGCTTAACCATAAACTAAAGTGACAATCGCCTTTAAACCTTTTGATGTTTTACTGCTATAATTGAAAGAAAAACAACAAACGAAACCATTGAAAACTACAGAGAAATACCGAAACCTTCCATGGTTTCGATAAAGTTGAAAGCATTCGGTGAATACCATTACCAAAACCCACATAATGGCAGTACCGAAACCATAAGGGAAGTACCGAAACCATGAATCCTCAATACCGAAACCCAAAGGTTTCGGTAATATTGAAACCTACCGAGGTAATACCCCTACCGAAATCACCAGAGAGATACCGAGACATACTTGAATACCGAAACCATAATGCAGAAACCTTCAATACCGAAACCCACTTGAGTACCGAGAACATCATAAAACTACCGAAAGCATCCTCTATTTAAGGTTTCAGTAATTACCGAAACACCCAGGAACCTACCGAGACCATGTGACCACCGAAACCCAAGTTTTATTCCTTTCTTTTCAATCTCTCGGTTGCGTATGTATGCATAAATGTGTGCGTATATATATAAATAGAAAGACATATAAGAGATATATATATAGAAACTGATATATTGTAGATTATATATGTGTGCTGTGTGTGTAACATTTCAGCAACCAATTACTTTATTTACATAAAGAAACAGTGTGTGTGCGTGTGCGCTGTATGTATGTATGTATGTATATATATATATATATATATATATATATATATATATATATATAATGTGCTGTGTGTATATATATATATACATGCGTATATATATATAAACAGAAACAGAAAAGAGTAAGTATTATATATATATATATATATATATATATATATATATATATATATATATATATATATGCGTATTGTGTATATATATAAAACAGAAAACAGGAAAGCACAAAAGCAACTTTCTCATTTTCATTTTGTTGTTTCATGGATATAGATATGGACAGTGTGTGCAGCATGTGTGTATGTGCATTTTTACAAGCAACACCATTATTTCATCAATAAAATATGTGTGTGTGCAGAGTACATGAAAGAGACGAAACAACCCATGTCTTTTATTAAATAAAGTAACAGGTCATATGTGAGTGGCATTAAAATGAAAACGAATGAGCATATAAATGAGATCATTCACATAATTTAATGTCATTTAACATATGTATATGAGAATTGAGGAGTAAAATACATTCGAAAGCATATTATGAAGCACCATGATCATATATGTGCTTAAAGGATGAATACATGAATTTTATAAGCATACAATTATGAACATTCAGGATTTGATGCATATAATGTCATGTCAATGATAGTATGTTAAATACATAATAGTAAATGAATAAGTCACCAAAATCACTTATTTAAAGTGGTTAGTTGTTTGAAATGCATAAAATCATAAAGTCATTAAATCATGTCGAATCTAAGTTCTAATGTCAAATTGCGATTAAGAAAGTCTGAGATGATATGTTAAGCCAATAAATAAATAAAGTCTATACATAAGCTACAGAAAGTCTGAGAATTTAACAGAAATACACAATTATGTTGTGTAATGACATAAAAGCTTATGTAAATTGATTTCCAAACACTGAACAGGTTCAGTGAATCTGAACTGTGTTATAAAGTCAAAGTTTGTAAAGCCAAGCCTAAAAAGTCAAGATAAAGTAATTAAAGTCAAGATCAGTCAATAAAGCCAAGCCAAAGTCAGAGAAACAAGTCAGAGCCAAAGTCAGTAAAGTCAGAAGTAAAGTCAAAGCTAAAGCCTGTAAAGTCAAATGATAAATCCTGAGATAACTCAGGTGGTGGATTCAATCCGCTTGCCAAAGTCAAAGTCAAAGTCAAAGTCAACAGCCATGCAATAAAACCAGTAACTGTGAGTTATAGATATAACTGTATACATGCTTGTCTTCCTGTGAGACATATTGTTGTTCTAGCTTTATTTGAAAGTCTATATGCTCAGCTAGAATGTGACCTGTGCACACCTTGGTACGGTGATGCCCTGTGGATCATGATAGCTTTTAATATATCATCATGCACAATTGTATTTACAGTCTGAATTAGTTCTGGATATATATTATTGTTGCTATCTTGATTCATTACTTGAATGCTTTCAGTCATTTGCCTTGATGTCAATGCTTTCATATGCTTCCGCATAATTCAAGTCTGAGAAAGTTCATGTCAGTCTATGATTAAGTCTACTCCGATGTTTGCCCACGTTGTCTTACTGGTAGCTAGCCCAGTATGTGGTTGGCCCCCACAATTGAAAGCGTGTGCGTGGGATTAAACATCATCCGATCTTAAGTCCTATGTCTCACAATGTCTGGCTGATAGCGGCAGTCATGTCAAAATCGCGCTTAAAGTCAAAGTCAGAGATTAAAGTCAAAAGTCAAAGTCAAGTCTCCGCTTAAAATTGTCATGGCATGTTAACTGTTAAATCTATAATCTCACTAAGCACCGCTTACAGTTGTTGTTGAATCTTTTTACAGGTATAATCAAAGGAAAAGGTCCAGCTGACCCAAGTCTTTAGGATCTGTTCACAGGATCGAAATTTTGAAGTCATTAGACCACTACTGAATCTACAATTGGTATTGATTGAAGGCAATATTGGTGGTGGTTTGGGTAGATCAGTGCTATGTGTTGTGATTATGTATTAGATTAGTGTCCTGTTGCCCTTTTGTAGTTTTGTTTTGAACTTATTGTATGATAATCCTAATATCTGTAATGACTTAATTTCGCATTTTTTTAATTCTATCTTAGTTATGATTGATGCTGTATTGCTCCTTGGGACCTAGTCATTCAGGACTGCCCCGTAAGGGGAGGTCTTGACAGGATGGTATCAGAGCAATAGTTTGAGTGAATCAAGTATTATGAAAATAATACTTGGTCTCAAACTTAAGCAATACATAAAGTGTCAATCATGCTAGGTGGCTTGAACTGAGATAGGATGTACAGGCTGTTAGGATGGGAAAAAGGGTACATAGTCACTAAGTCTATTAACTGAAAGTCACTTGAATTTTTATGTTTCAGTAAGAATGTCTGGACAAGGAGGAATTCCTGATAATGTCACGCGTCAGCAACTGTTTGAGATGATACAACAACTGTTAGCACAACAAAATGAACAACAAGTCAAATTAATCCAAGAACGGTTTCAGGCTCTTGATGAGGCTGAAGCAAAGCGTAAGGCTGATAAAAAGAACAGAAGAAAGGATAAGCAAATCCATGATAATGAGTCTGATACTGATAAATCCATTGATAATGCCCAAACTGATCAGCCAAAAGGCTGCCGATTCAAAGACTTTAAGTCTAGTGGTGCCTTGACATTTGAAGGTACTGTAGACCCTATCCAGGCATTGGACTGGATTTGTCACACAGAAGAGATTTTCAATATCTCTGAGTGTTTAGATTTACAAAGAGTTAAGTATGCTACTGCTCTGTTTGTCGGAGCTGCCCGCGCATGGTGGAAGACACATAGGAGTATCTACGGAGAGGACGTCATCCAAACACTTGAATGGGAGCAATTCCTCGACATGTTCAATGCTAAGTATTGTCCCGCGGATCAGCAAGATAGAATGGAAGTTCAATTGATGCAACTGACTCAAGGCGACAAGACGGTCGATGAATACGAGCACGAATTCTCGCGATTGTGTGGCTATTCATCTTATCAAGTAGCCACAGAAGAAAGAAAAATGAATCGTTTTCGTAGAGGATTGAACCCAAAGTATCGTCAGCCGATGAGTGGTAACAAATACAAGACGTACTTAGAGATGGTGGAAGCAGCCAGACAAATTGAAAGCGAATACCTGGAGTATGGTGAACAATTAGGCGCAACTCAGACCAATCCTACATGCCCTTCTGCACCAAAGAAGCAACGATTTAGCAGATTCTTCAAGACAGGAAAGAACCAGTCTCAACAGACGGATCAATATAGCTCTCCTCAGAATGCCAAGTCTTATGCGATTCAATCAGAACAACGAGTGTGCAAAAGGTGTAGGAAATCACATGTTGGATTATGTAATCCAATTGATGTGATATGTTATGTTTGCAGCAAAATCGGTCATAGTAGCGAGGAATGCCCAACGAAGGGTCTTGGTTGTTCCACGTGTGGAAAACCGGGACACTTTAATCATCAATGTCCAATGAGAAGCAACAGTCAATCCCAGTCATATGCCAGAGGTTCAACAATGAAGAGCACTGCTGCAACTCCATCAGCCAAAGCCCGTGCCTATCATATCACAGCCGAAGAAACAGAGGAAATGCCAGATGCGGCCATGAGTACGTGTGCTAATTAAATACCTATCGTGCATCATTTGGTTTTACTACAAACTGTTCAATTATCTCTACAGCACTTTCATATAGATTAACCAAGTCACTTGCCTAGCATTCTGCTACCCTTGATATTGAAACAACCACAAATAAACATGATTTGCTCGTTAATAACACAGTTTAAAATCTCGACCTCATTCTGATTCCATAGAAACATTTTTAAAAAAATAGGATCGCTAAGGAGATCAGGAGAAAGATTTTATATTCTTGATTTAAATCGACTTGTGATTTCAAAACAAGTCATGAGTTCAACTGTACAACTTTGTCATCGATAGTGAATATGCGGATGACATATAGGTTGTATTCGTTGAAGGTATGACTAAAATGCCTCTTTCAAATCAGAAAATTCTACCTATAAGCGAGGTATCAGTGATTGAATCATGTGTGATTCAAAAGCTTTAAAGAAATCTAAAAGCTAGATTCTGAATGCAAGCTTCTTCGTAAAGCCTTGTAATCTGAAAGATTACAGCGCGTCTCGTAATGAGGCAAGCAGAGGTAGAAGTTGTTAATCTAACGAAATTAAATGAGAAGATGGTCTGTGTACTAAGATGGTCTATGTACCAGATTGTCAAGCACCCAATGACAAATCAGATTGAAATCAAAGAAGTCAGAGGCACAAAGCTAGAGTCAAACGAGAAATAAAGAAGAAATTCTTATAAGAATTAAGAGATTGGTCTTGAATGACCAATGAAAGTCAACTAAAAGTCTATACACATGTATATATGGAATTCTTATTCCATTGTCTTGTCAATAAAAGTCTCGGCTGAAGTAAATAAAGTAACCCTGGACTCAGGGATTACAAATGAATAGTTATCTCAAGTTTTGAAATTTGTCAGCGCAAACCAAAAAGTCTGTTAAGCGATTGGTGATAATAACATCATCAATGAGTGAAAATGTTCAATAGAACGAATGCGAGATTCAAAAAACCTCAACTGGTTCAAGATCAAAAGAAAAGAGATATAACCTGTCTTAATAGATTAAATTAAAATCTGAATTAATTTGAAAGTCATACTGAATCTCAAAGCGTAAGTTGACACAATAAAAAGTATAAGCGATAAGCAGAAATCTTATGATTTCGTATGTTGATTACATAAATCAATAGATAAGTTGCATAACATTGAAATGACCAATGTACTGGTTATAAAAGCCAAAGAAGCAAAAGTTGTGAAACACAGATGGTGCTCATTCAATAAATCACCAAAATGTTTATGTTAGATTATGGGAATACATAGCTACTTTGTAATTCCTAAGTTACGTTTATCTAAACATAGACAACTTCGGGGACGAAGTTATGCGTGGTGGAGCCCATTCTGTAACAACTTAACTTTTAATCTGACTTTTAATTTCTGTATTAGACTTAATAATGTAATTTAATTACATTAATTGTATTTTTAATTTAATAAAGTAATGAGAATATTTAATTAAGTTAAATATTATGAATTATAGCAACATAATTGACACGAATAAAAGATTAGAAATTTAATCGTTTATGTAATTACTTAAAGTAATAGGAAATATATAATTAAGATAATTATATGTATAAAATGATTATAAAATAATAATGTAAAAGAGAGTGATAAATGAAACATTGGTGCTACAATGTAAAGATTGGAACTTGTAAAATATAAATACTCTAAATTGAGACTTAATGTTCATTTTCACCAACAAATTTCAGTCTGCTTCTTTTCTCTCTCAAACTCAAGTCACGGTTCATCATCATAAGAACTTTACAAATCTGAAATTGTAAATCAAGAATCAAGCTAAAGGTGTTATAAACAAGAACAAATGTCAAAAGCTACAAGATTTCCAAGGTAGATTTTTATGTTTAGCATTGTTCCTTTTAAGTCCACGGTTCCGTGGATTATTTCAAGAACATAATTTTCAGTTTTATATATATATATATATATATATATATATATATATATATATATATATATATATATATATATATATATATATATAACATCAATACAAGTTCATGCATGTGTTTGTCATGAGTTCTATTACATCTATGAACAATTTGAAGTGTTAATTCTAATTCTAAAACTTAAGTTTTGAAACTAATTTAATTCTTGCTGTTCATATGTTTTGCTGCGGTTTTATTCAATTTTGAAGGCCAAGAAAGCCATTGAAGCTTTCGGCCATGGATTAGCATCATATGCATGTGCTTAACCATAAACTAAAGTGACAATCGCCTTTAAACCTTTTGATGTTTTACTGCTATAATTGAAAGAAAAACAACAAACGAAACCATTGAAAACTACAGAGAAATACCGAAACCTTCCATGGTTTCGATAAAGTTGAAAGCATTCGGTGAATACCATTACCAAAACCCACATAATGGCAGTACCGAAACCATAAGGGAAGTACCGAAACCATGAATCCTCAATACCGAAACCCAAAGGTTTCGGTAATATTGAAACCTACCGAGGTAATACCCCTACCGAAATCACCAGAGAGATACCGAGACATACTTGAATACCGAAACCATAATGCAGAAACCTTCAATACCGAAACCCACTTGAGTACCGAGAACATCATAAAACTACCGAAAGCATCCTCTATTTAAGGTTTCAGTAATTACCGAAACACCCAGGAACCTACCGAGACCATGTGACCACCGAAACCCAAGTTTTATTCCTTTCTTTTCAATCTCTCGGTTGCGTATGTATGCATAAATGTGTGCGTATATATATAAATAGAAAGACATATAAGAGATATATATATAGAAACTGATATATTGTAGATTATATATGTGTGCTGTGTGTGTAACATTTCAGCAACCAATTACTTTATTTACATAAAGAAACAGTGTGTGTGCGTGTGCGCTGTATGTATGTATGTATGTATATATATATATATATATATATATATATATATATATATATATAATGTGCTGTGTGTATATATATATATACATGCGTATATATATATAAACAGAAACAGAAAAGAGTAAGTATTATATATATATATATATATATATATATATATATATATATATATATATATATATATGCGTATTGTGTATATATATAAAACAGAAAACAGGAAAGCACAAAAGCAACTTTCTCATTTTCATTTTGTTGTTTCATGGATATAGATATGGACAGTGTGTGCAGCATGTGTGTATGTGCATTTTTACAAGCAACACCATTATTTCATCAATAAAATATGTGTGTGTGCAGAGTACATGAAAGAGACGAAACAACCCATGTCTTTTATTAAATAAAGTAACAGGTCATATGTGAGTGGCATTAAAATGAAAACGAATGAGCATATAAATGAGATCATTCACATAATTTAATGTCATTTAACATATGTATATGAGAATTGAGGAGTAAAATACATTCGAAAGCATATTATGAAGCACCATGATCATATATGTGCTTAAAGGATGAATACATGAATTTTATAAGCATACAATTATGAACATTCAGGATTTGATGCATATAATGTCATGTCAATGATAGTATGTTAAATACATAATAGTAAATGAATAAGTCACCAAAATCACTTATTTAAAGTGGTTAGTTGTTTGAAATGCATAAAATCATAAAGTCATTAAATCATGTCGAATCTAAGTTCTAATGTCAAATTGCGATTAAGAAAGTCTGAGATGATATGTTAAGCCAATAAATAAATAAAGTCTATACATAAGCTACAGAAAGTCTGAGAATTTAACAGAAATACACAATTATGTTGTGTAATGACATAAAAGCTTATGTAAATTGATTTCCAAACACTGAACAGGTTCAGTGAATCTGAACTGTGTTATAAAGTCAAAGTTTGTAAAGCCAAGCCTAAAAAGTCAAGATAAAGTAATTAAAGTCAAGATCAGTCAATAAAGCCAAACCAAAGTTAGATTAACAAGTCAGAGCCAAAGTCAGTAAAGTCAGAAGTAAAGTCAAAGCTAAAGCCTGTAAAGTCAAATGATAAATCCTGAGATAACTCAGGTGGTGGATTCAATCCGCTTGCCAAAGTCAAAGTCAACAGCCATGCAATAAAACCAGTAACTGTGAGTTATAGATATAACTGTATACATGCTTGTCTTCCTGTGAGACATATTGTTGTTCTAGCTTTATTTGAAAGTCTATATGCTCAGCTAGAATGTGACCTGTGCACACCTTGGTACGGTGATGCCCTGTGGATCATGATAGCTTTTAATATATCATCATGCACAATTGTATTTACAGTCTGAATTAGTTCTGGATATATATTATTGTTGCTATCTTGATTCATTACTTGAATGCTTTCAGTCATTTGCCTTGATGTCAATGCTTTCATATGCTTCCACATAATTCAAGTCTGAGAAAGTTCATGTCAGTCTATGATTAAGTCTACTCCGATGTTTGCCCACGTTGTCTTACTGGTAGCTAGCCCAGTATGTGGTTGGCCCCCACAATTGAAAGCGTGTGCGTGGGATTAAACATCATCTGATCTTAAGTCCTATGTCTCACAATGTCTGGCTGATAGCGGCAGTCATGTCAAAATCGCGCTTAAAGTCAAAGTCAGAGATTAAAGTCAAAAGTCAAAGTCAAGTCTCCGATTAAAATTGTCATGGCATGTTAACTGTTAAATCTATAATCTCACTAAGCACCGCTTACAGTTGTTGTTGAATCTTTTTACAGGTATAATCAAAGGAAAAGGTCCAGCTGACCCAAGTCTTTAGGATCTGTTCACAGGATCGAAATTTTGAAGTCATTAGACCACTACTGAATCTACAATTGGTATTGATTGAAGGCAATATTGGTGGTGGTTTGGGTAGATCAGTGCTATGTGTTGTGATTATGTATTAGATTAGTGTCCTGGTGCCCTTTTGTAGTTTTGTTTTGAACTTATTGTATGATAATCCTAATATCTGTAATGACTTAATTTCGCATTTTTTTAATTCTATCTTAGTTATGATTGATGCTGTATTGCTCCTTGGGACCTAGTCATTCAGGACTGCCCCGTAAGGGGAGGTCTTGACATGATGCACATCAAGAAGGATAGGGATGATATCAACATCCAGTTCTTTGCAGCCTTAGCCCCCGAGTGGCAACTTGCTTGTCGGGCCACGAAACGAGTCCTGAACATTCCTGAGGTATCAATTAATGTCGTCTTTAAGGAGCTCAAGAAATATCAAGGGGATGTGGATCAACAAAAGCTGATGGCAAATCAATTGGCCTCTCTTCTGCTATCATCCAACACCGGGTTGAAACCAAATGATTCACTCGCCTTGATCACCAACACGCAGATTCCGACACCATCCTTTGCTCCAGGTTCTTCGTCGTCGCAGTGCAGGTACGCTTCTCCTCCGCGTGAGGTCTATGATGAGGAAGAAGATTCTATTCAGGAACAGATAGCCTTGTGGACCAACCGTCTCCAACAGCGACGGTTCTCCCACAAGACTAACAATCAACTCCGTTATGACACCGGTCCACGGAGGTACTCCGATGACAGAAGGGATGAACGACGCGATGATTATCGCAGGGATGACTACCGTAGGGATGATCGGGATGATTGCAGGTATGACGATAGACGCGATTATCGAGATGATCGCCGTTATGAAAGGCGAGATGATAGGCGTGATGATCGCAGGGACGACAGGCGGGACGATCGAAGGGATGATCGTAGGGATGACCGCAGGGATGAGAGGAGAGAGCCCGAACGAAGGGACAGGTCGCGAGATGACAGCCGAGAGCATCGCCGCGCCGATAAGAGGCCGGCGGAAAGGAGAGAGGAACGGCCGAGAGCAGATGAGCCGAAGGCCGCAGATGAACGTCTCTGTTACAAGTGTGGCAAACCGGGCCACTTCGCTAGGGAATGTAAGAACAATTTTGACAGGGACGTCGCATATTACGAGAGAAAGCTCGAGGCTGCCAAGAAGAGAACGGATGCGTTAGCCCTCGTCGCCCAGGAAGACTACTGGGATGCTGAAGATTCTGAAGACGAGGATGACAAGGGCAAGAATTGTTACATGGTCGATCGTTTTGGGTTGGACAACTGTGCTGTTTCCACTGCTGATGATTCAGATCATGCTGCTGAGGGGGAGACATTGAAAAATCCACCAGCATGTCTGATGACTACAACCAACGATCCCGAATGCTCCACATCCGGTTCTGAGTCGAATGAGGTATATTCCTGTTACATTCCTGCACATGTAAATAAATTATTAGTAGATAATGAATGTACACTGCACACACATATTCTTGATCTACAAGATAGGTTAAATGCTGAAACTGCAAGGTGTGTACAGGCTGAACATCAAGCTCAAACTCTAAAAGAATCATCTGAACTATATCATTCAAAGTGGTTAACTAATCATAATGTTATAAAACAGATGTTAATAGAAAAAGTAGATGTTTAGGATAGGAATATATATCTTGAATCTTGCATGGACACGCTATCAAAAGAAAAACTCTCTTTAAAAGAAGAAATTTCTGTTCTTACAAAACAATTAAATGCGGCAAATATGGAAAATATAGACAGTTTAGAAAAATACAAAATGATTGAAGAAGAAAGGATAAGTTTGTACTTAAGAATAAAGACCCTTGACGATGCATTTTTTAAAAGGGGTCAAACAGAACAAACTATCCATTTAAACCAGCCCAAAGAAACTAGGTTTTACCATTCTAAACAAGGAATTGGTTTTAAAAATCCTAAATATTTGGAAAAAGCACAAAATGTTTTACCTGTATTTTATGACATGAATTATTTGGGAGCCGGTCTTAAATCTTTCTTTTTTGAGTCATCAAAAGAAGTTTTAAACCAAGAAAGTGAGAAACGTGTCGCTCGTAAAGATAAAGAAATTTCTTTTCAATATGAAGAACTTAATGAGAGTTATTCTTCTAGAGTACCCACTTTAGAGGAAGATCTCTTGTCAACTTATTCAGAAGCTGAATTGAAAACAGAAACCGTAAAATCAACTCCTCAACTTTATATTCCTGTAAAAGTTCTTCAACAACAAATCACTGTTTTAGAAAAGGAATTGAAGTCGTCTCAAGAGAAAGCACTTGATCTTCAAGATGCTCTTATTAAGAGCGAAGAAGAATTGGTAAATCAATCTTTTCAACAATCTGTGGAAGTTAATGTCTACAGAGAAAATTTTGAAATTGTTTCACAAAAATTGAAAGATCTTTCAAAAGAACAAACACTTTCTCAGTCTATAAAAATTCCATGTGTGTCATCAAATAAAGGTAAGGCTAAAGCTGAAACTTCTTCTGTCATTTACAAAGGTGAGTGTTCAAAAGCTTTAAAAAACGAGGTTCCTAAAAAGACTCAGATCAAATCCAAGTCTTTTAAGAAACCCACTCACCACCAAAAAGAAAATTTTGTCAAGTCTAAATCTTCCATGCTTACTGACTCTAATCGTTTTGTTCCTACAGATCATATAAGGAGAGTCCCAAAAACCACAATGCTGGATTTTACAAGTTTTTTTTTGTGAAGAAGGCTTTAATGCCAAATGAATTTGTTACTAGAGATAGGATGTCTGTAATCTCTAAAGACAATTTATGTAACAATGTGTGTGACAATGTTTGTAATGTTGTACCGAATTCTGTTGTTCCATTAAAGTACTCTTTCAGTGATTTATTTAATCTGTGTCCAACTCGATATAGACGACAGGTTCCTGAAATGAATGCTTTCGTGCCATATCCTGTTAAACGTATTCGGAAAAAGAAAAAAAAAATAGTGCATCATCGGCCTCAAACAAAATTGAGATTTGTCCGTTGCCAAGGCCCAAAACCAAAGCAACGGTCAAAAAGGTCTCAAAAAGACAAAATCCAAAGGCAATTTCAGCGCCTAAGGTTCCAAAACCCAATAAATCCAATCTTCAATGGATTCCAAAGGGTTGTGCATCCAGACCACACACAAATGCTAAATGGGTTTCTAAAACTGTACACGTGCCATATAAATCTGGAAATCCTAACAAAAAGGGACCCATATTGAGGTGGGTACCCAAGGTTGTCTGATCTTAATGCAGATGGTTCTTGGTTACTCCTGATCAACACCCGTTCTTCAAAGAAATGGCTTCTAGTTACCATTAGACTAGGACCCATTCTTTTGCTTGTCGGTTGTGCTTAAACCGACACGTTTGGCTTCTGTGCACACAGCCCAGGACCCGGTCTTAACTCATCATGTTTTCTGAACATCTCGGTTCAGAACACGGTTTGATTGTGAATTAAAAAATGGATGTGTTTGAATGCATATAGTTTTTCATTATATGAATTTATGTGTTTTTCAGGCTAAGTCCATTTGGTATATGGATTCGGGTTGCTCCAAGCACATGACTGGAAGAAGAGAATTGCTGTCCAACGTCGTTGAACAGTATTGCAGAACTGTAAAATTCGGGAACAACCATCAGGCTCACATCAAAGGATACAGGGACTTAGTTCTAAATAATCTGGTCATCAAGGATGTTGACTATGTTGAGGGGTTATCACATAATCTTTTTAGCATAGGACAGCTCTGCGACAAAGGACTAGAGGTAACGTTTAGAGCTAAGAACTGCAGTGTTAAGAGTATGGATGGAAAAGAAATCCTAACAGGTTCCTGAAACTCTAACCTCTATACCATTGACGTAGCTAAGCTAATAGTGAAGGATAACATTTTCCTACTATCCAAAGCCTCTTCAAAAGACTCTTGTTTGTGGCATCGAAGATTATCCCATTTGAACTTTGATAATATCAACAAGCTGGCTGCGAAACAATTGGTTAAAGGACTTCCTGAATTGCGCTACGAAAAGGACCATCTGTGTGGAGCTTGTGAGAAAGGAAAAATGAAACGATCATCTCACAAACCAAAGCCCGAACCATCAACAAAAAGAGTATTGGAGTTACTTCATATGGATTTATGCGGACCGATGAGGACTCAAAGCATAAATGGAAAACGATATGTGTTGGTTATCGTTGATGATTATTCACGATATACCTGGGTCAGGTTTTTACGTTCCAAGGATAAGACAGCTCAAGAAATCATAGATTTTATCAAGAGTGTCGAGACCCAACAGCAGCTGTCAGTGCAATCAATCAGATCAAATAACGGCACGGAGTTCAAGAACTCGGTAGTTGAGGGCTTCCTTCGATCCAAAGGTATTCAGCATCAATATTCTACTGCTCGTACACCTCAACAAAATGGGGTCGTGGAAAGGCGTAACCGTACGCTTGTGGAAGCCGCTCGTACAATGCTCACATACTCGAAACTACCTCCGTTCTTGTGGGCCGTAGCCGTATCAACAGCATGCTACACACAAAATCGCTCCATTATCCATAAGCGCTTTAACAAAACTCCTTACCAACTCTTTTTGAATAAAGTACCATTTATCAAGTACATACGTGTATTTGGTTGCAGGTGCTATGTGCTGAACGACAAAGACAACCTCGGGAAATTTAACGAAAGGCGGATGAAGTGATCTTCATTGGATACTCATCCAACTCGAAGGCGTATCGCGCATTCAATACCCGAACCAGAACAGTCAATGAAAGTGTGCACGTCATATTTGATGAGGTGGCTGAACTGGCACCCGAAGTTGATCAATCAGGACCTCGCATTACTCAAATGCCTGGAGACTCTTCCAATAATCCCATTTCTTTTTCTTCTTCTGATTTAGTTAATTTGTTTGATCCTTTTTATGTTGAATTTTTCGGTCCTAACGCTAATGTGTCTAATGCTGTCAATAATGTAGGTGATCCTTCAGTTCAACTGCGCCACAAAGTTTATCCGCTCCATCTTCATCAACATACCCTCATCCATCTACATCATCCACTGACACATCCGCAGTTGAATCTACTCCTATAATGCCCTCACATATAATACCAACAATTCTTCCTTCACCTGAACACTCGGGAATCGAACCGGAACCAGTGGTACCATCATTTGAAACCATTGACCATGAATCTCCATCCATCCCCACATTAACCATCGAGGTTCCATACCGAGCACCCCTTCCACATGAGATTAAATTGACCGAAGTCACCCAACAGATCAAATCATTGGTGATGTTTCAACAGGAGTCCAAACTCGTAGGGCATCTGCTAATGAATGTCTCTTTGTATCATTCCTGAGTATGATAGAGCCCGCTCGTGTGGATGAAGCCCTGACAGATCCAGATTGGATAGTTGCAATGCAAGAGGAACTCAACCAGTTTGAATAGCTAAGAGTATGGCGGTTAGTTCCCAAACCAAAAGACCGTACAGTCATCGGAACAAAGTGGATCTTTAAGAACAAACGAGATGAGAACGACATTGTGATAAGGAATAAAGCAAGACTTGTTGCCAAAGGCTACCGACAACAAGAAGGGATAGATTATGACGAGACCTTCGCTCCAGTTGCACCGATCGAAGCAATCAGAATCTTCTTGGCGTACGCGGCACACAAAGATTTCAAAGTGTACCAAATGGACGTCAAGACTGCCTTTCTAAACGGTGAACATAACGAGGAGGTGTATGTTGAACAACCACAAGGCTTTGTTGATGCACATAAACCTGACCATGTTTATGTGCTAGATAAAGCCATCTATGGTTTAAAACAAGCACCTCGAGCATGGTATGATAGTCTTTCAATTTTCCTTATTTCTGCTGGTTTCTATAAAGGTGTGGTGGACACAACTCTGTTCACAAAAAGGGAAGGCCCACATATAATGCTAGTACAAATATATGTCGACGATATTATATTTGGATCTACTGACACTAATTTTTGTAAGGATTTTTCAGCCCTAATGGAGTCCAGGTTTGAGATGAGTATGATGGGGGAAATGAACTTTTTCCTCGGATTACAAGTCAAACAACTTGAGGATGGGATTTTTGTGAACCAGTCAAAATATACTCTTGACATTCTCAAGAAGTATAAGTTAGACTCTTGCACGAGTATTGCAACTCCCATGGCCTCCAACTGTAAGTTAGACACCGATCCTTCTAGGAAAAGTGTCGATAATACAACTTACAGAGGGATGATAGGATCCTTACAATACTTGACTGCCAGTAGGCCGGATATAATGTTTTCAACATGTCTTTGTGCTAGATTTCAGGCCGACCCAAAAGAATCACACCTAACTGCGGTAAAACGCATTTTTCGTTATTTTAAGGGTACACCCGAACTTGGTCTATGGTATCCAAAGGGAACCGATTTCGATCTTACCGCATTTTCAGATGCTGATTTTGCAGGTTGTAGAGTTGACAGGAAAAGCACGTCGGGAGGAATACAGTTTTTAGGAGATAGACCGGTGAGTTGGTCTTCCAAAAAGCAGAATTGTGTTTCCACATCTACAGCTGAGGCTGAGTATGTAGCAGCTGCAAGCTGTTGCTCTCAAGTGCTGTGGATGAGAACACAATTACGCGATTATGGATTCTCACTCACCAATA
>JAANYP010002262.1:0-10000 GCA_020465985.1 Centrapalus pauciflorus
TCTAGCAACTCGGATTTACGAATATACTCGTCACTGGGCGGCTTACCCGCGCCCGAACCCTCTCCCTGATCTGCCATGATAATCTGCACAAAGCAAAACGATTAAGCACAAGGGATAAATCACCCAGCGTTATACACTAAGCCAGGTCGGTTAATCCGCTATATAATCGCAAAATGATCTCCCATGGACCGGAACAAGGTCTAAGTTAAGCATCCACTAATGATACTCAAGCTTCAAACCACAAGCTCTGATACCATGCTGTAACACCCCTCCCGATCCCGAAAATGCCACGTCAATACAATATCATAGGTGGCAATAACGCAACGGATCCATAACACACGTGTCATAGGATAGTGCAGATTACGGCTAATTAAAAAACTTTAAACACAAAGTTAATACATACAAATCCCAGATTAACAAAACATACAAATTCCGGTCACTGGATACATCGACCCCCAAACAACCGTTATACAAGTTCTATATAAACATAAAACCATCACAGATCTTCAGTCTATCTCGGATCTACCTCGGCTGCGGCTGAGATCCTTTCTGATTCCCTGAACATGTTAGACTCGATAACGTGAGCTATAAAGCCCGTGAGCACGCGAGGGTTGACACTGCACAGAACACATAGCACATAGCACGCAAAACCCTGTCCCTGTCCCTGTCCCGATAACCCAACACACATCTCAGGTATAAAGCACAAATATGAGATCGGACACAGCCCTGTGGGGACCCCTCCCCGATGGACACATCGCACACAGCAATGGTCGGTGATACCCTGTAGCACGGAAGCTACCCGGCTACAGGCCCTGCCGTATATATACGCCCCAAGGACTGTAAGGGACAGTCAACCCGCGCGATTCCCCTTCGCGACTTACCGTCCGTATGGAACTCATCACGGACCCCTGAACCGATCTCGCATCTCATACATAACACGTATAAGGAATAGAGCATACCTGAGGTTCACGTCCCTGTCCCACATAGATATAACACGCACAATATAGCTATTCAACTATAACGTAAAGGATGGCGCGCGTTTTAGAAAACGTCTCGAGTACTCACCTGATTGATTCCCCGAAGTTGGGCCTCCCTGATCGAACCCTGCTCGAGATCCACTAGTCCCTGTAATCACACGGATAGCCCAATCAATCAATCGCAATTCCCAATTAACACATATCACATGATTACAACAATTCGGACTCGATTCAAACCCGATAGCCCCACGGAACCGAAACTCGATTAATACCCGAAATTCGACTCAAACCCGACTCAAGGCAATCCCAAACAAGACCCCAACCCCAACAAAACACAGCCCAAACAATCCCGAAGGAAACCCGACACAATTCGACCCAAACTCAATTTACAAAGTTAAACTCGGATTTTCCCAGCAGGCCTTTGGTCGCGCCGCGGGGACTCTGGTGGTCGCGCCGCGACCCCGCGAAACCCCTGTTCTTGACCTGCGATTTCCATGGTTGCCCAGGAGTATACCACTCCTTTCTTACACGAATTTGACCATAAATACACATACAAAACCATACATACTGGCCCTTATAATCTTTCAAACAATTTCCCAATTCATCTCAACATGTACAACAAGTTTGAAGGCCAAATTCAAGAATCCTTACCTCTTGGAGCTCAAGAACACCCACACAAGAAGAATAGGAGATGAAGGTGCTAATCCAATTTCAGCAACACAAAATTCTTAGATTAAAAGAGGTCTCTTGCTGAATCTCTTCACACAAACACACACATACACACTTTTAGGGATTTTAGAATGGATAGGGGTGAAAGAAGATAAGCATCCATATATACGATCCCATCTCAATCGGTCCCGAACCCAATAACCCGAACCCGATATCACATTTTCAATATTTATGCCCATTTAACCCATTTAATCCCACGATCCCAAAAATATAATCCGTTCATTAAAATTATAACCCGGTGACACGCAAGACCCAATCCCGACACGTATCAATCCACGAAACGGGATATAATTGGACCAACCCAATATTAATAAATTATTTATCCACTAAAATAATTCCACGTACCAGGTCAAATTAACGGATGTTACATTGCTTCTTTTGAAAAAAAGTCTTATAATGTTGTCTTATACATGTCTATTAAAAAAAAATATGTGAATGATCATTCACATTAGGGTACGCTGGAATCTTATAGGTACGCTGATGAACCTGATTTTATATATATATATATATATATATATATATATATATATATATATATATATATATATATATATATATAGAATATGGTTCGAGAGAGTACCATCCAAATGCAGCGCCCCAGAAGGTACCACCTTTAAAAAAACTTTTTAAAATTTTTTTTTCATAAACATGTTTTAATTAACATTATGAAGATCGTATGTAAATTTCACATACATTCACATCTCCTAGCTCCTAAAAAATGATGTGAACACACACTTACATAATTTTGAAGACATGTGAACATGCATTTATGTGATGTGTGTTTTCATGCACTTAGAGTGTTCGGATTTGCGTGAAATTCACATATGATCTGTGTAATGTTAATTAGAACATGTTCATGAAAAAAATTTTCAAAAAAATTACTTTTAAGGGTGGTACCTTCTGGTGCGCTGCATTAGAGGTGGTACTCACTTGAACCTAAATCTATATATATATATATATATATATATATATATATATATATATATATATATATATATATATATATATATATATATATATATATATATATATATATATATATATATAGTGTACCCACGGTGTGTGTGTGGTTTCACAAAACATAGACAAACACACATAGTGTGTGTGGTACTCGGCCGCATGAAACAAAATACCACAAATCGGTGTGAGTTTTCGTTTTTCCCGTTAGTCGTGTGTTTGATTGCATACTTAGCGCCGCTAGATCGTGTAATCACCGGTGGATACCGAAAGCATCGCATTCGTGTATTCTTGTTGTCGAATACAAATGTATGATTTTATATGTTTTTTCGTTTACTTATCTTATGTTTTACTTGATGATTCGTGTACGAAATTCGTAATTTTTAAAAGCTTCTGTTGTGCGTTAATTCGATTAATGCTTATGTTTTTACGAAAAACGATACGAATTCCCAACAGTGGTATCAAAACCAGGTTAAGTAACATAATGATAGTATTATTCAAGTATTTATGTCCAATGTTCTTAAAAGTTTTGATTTTTATGGTTAAAAGTGTTTAAACGATCGTAATCAATAATTAAAAATGTTTAAGGTTTTGATTTGGCTTGGAGAAAATCGGCTAAAGGATTTGAGAACCCCATGATGATTCTCGGCCAACCTTGGAGTTTCTCGGAACTCGGGATTTTGATACATTAATTCGTTTTGTTTGGTTGATGTTTGATTGTTTAAAATGTTTAATTAATTAAAGTCGATAATTAAATGTTTCGGTTCGCGAAATCTAGCCTTGATATTTCAGCCATGAGTTGAGACCCACGACCTCTCGGCTATGATGTGGTAGCCGAAGTCATGGATGGTTTATTCCGTCGTGTCGTTTAATTCACGGTTAAACTCGAACGATTAAATTAAATGCGTTAAAATGGAATCAATAAATCGAAAGTGTTTGGTTATTAATATTTAAACATTTGTGACAAAATATATGTAAATATGTTTTCGGTCTTATAAAATTTAAGTGGGAGACTTTATTAGTTTTATAAAGTTCACAAATCGGTTTAAATATTATTAGATTCGATAGTTAAACGATTAATTGGAATATTGAAATCGAAATAATCAAAGTGAGTTGATTAATGACTTCGATTAATTTCAGCCGTCAAAGTGTTTAATATCCTACTTGTTTTCGGTTCATATGAGTTATTGAACCCGAGTATGAGTCGGTTAACTAAGTTGGTTTATTTCCGTTTTCCGGTAATTCGTCGTTTAAATTAATTGGTTTTAATTAAAAGTTAAGTTTTAATGTTGAAATTAAAATTAATGCCATCAATTTTTTTTAAATCGGCCATATTTTCTTAATCTTTGGCCTAATAAAATTTAATGGTAATTTTAATTTATAAACTGGATTCAATTTATGCATTTAATATTTAGTTCCATAAAATGCATTATTTAATTACAGAGGTTTTAATTTATGGATTCTATTTTCAAATTGATGAAATCGTGAGTTTGAGTTTCATGCTCGATCATGTTTTAATGTTTTGAGATTTAATCTCGACATTAACGTTTTAGTGGATATCGTTTAAAACCATAAATAAAAGTTTTTGATATTATTAAAAGATGATCATTTTTTAAAAGACATATTTATTGGTAAATCTGTTTATTTAGAAAATTTGATAATTATTTAAAGCAAGTTTAAATTATTTATCAATATTATTTGAAAATAATAACTATATTTATTAAAGGTTGTTTAATAAAAAGTTTCTTAAAATAGTAAGTTTAAGTTTCAAAGGTGTTTAAATTGTTAATTAAATATTTTAAGAAAAGTATAGTTATGAATCCAAAGATAATGCAAAGATGGAATCGAATTTGAATTTTTCAGGAAAAAGTTTCTAATTTAAGAAAGTGTTCCTGAATTTCGAGTTTACGAATACGCATGACAATGGGGCGGGGTGGGGATCTCAGTTCCCATCCCCATCCCCGTTTCTTAATACTCTTCCCCATCCCCGTCGGGGATCGAGTTTCTATCCCATCCCCGTCCCAATCGGGGAATCGGGTTTTTGAAGTTTCTAAAGATTATTTAAGTTTAAACTATAAATAGTAATTTAGTAAAAATTATATATGTAAATAAACTTTAAAACAAATTAATTCAAACATATTTGAGTTATTTACATATATAATGTACAATCTATACTATATATAATGAGAAAACCACTTGGACTTTCTGGACCATTGGATGGAAAAAAAATCAATGGTCCAGATTAATGATAACTCATAATTATTTATGAAATGTCTCTTATACCCTTAATTAAAATCAATAATTATATCTATGCCATTTTTTAATTCATTTTCCAAATTTACTACCTTAACTTAAGTACATTAAATTTTGTTTTTAATTTTTTCATTAACGAATTAATATTTACCTAAAATAAATATGTGTCATTATTATCCTTAATGATCATATTTAAATTCAAATGTAAAAATTTGAATTTAAATGTAGAAGTGTAGTAAATAAAGTTAAAAATTTTTGTTAATTATTTTGCTAACAAGATTTAAAATTTAATTGATAAGACTTCAATTGTAAATATGATAAATTTTGATTGTTGATTTTCATATATTTCATTTTTATATTTTATCATTTTCAAAATATATACACATTCACATAAATGAAGTTTTTTGTTTCTTACATTAATATTTCATATTTGAAGTTAATAAAATTAAAAGAACCATTTTTTTGCAAACACATATTGTCTGTTTATAATAATACAATATAATAATATTTTTTTAATTAATATTAAACAACTAAGTATTTTTTTTATCTTTAATTTAACTAGCTTTCAATTTTTTTATTTTAATTATATATAAATTTTATAATAATTTATTAAATTATAAAAAAAATGTACTTTCTAAATCAACCCATGTAATACATGGGTTGATTAACCTATATATTATAATAAAACAAAATAATTCATGTCATATGTCACTTCTTCAATACAATAAAATTTTATTTTTCCACCTATTTTTTCAAGTTTAACACCTTAACTTAATTGCATTAAATTTTGACTTTATTTTTTTTCATTAATTAATTAGTAATAAATTAGATTTTGTAACATTTAAAATTAATGCTTACCTAAAATAAATATCTATCATTATTATCCATAGTAATCATAATTAGATTCAAATGTAAAAATTTAAATTACTTGTAGAAATTATTAATAAAATTATTATGTATAATAAAAGAAAACATCAAATATCACGTGTCACCTCTACGTTCACCAAAAAGATAATTACAATTTATAAAAAATAAAATATAAATACAATTTAATATTTTTAAAAAAGATAAATATACTCTATTTTTTAATCTGTATATAATATAAAATAAACACAATTATAATTTTTGTATGTTTTTATTTTTACTCATATACATTTTATATAAATAAATTTAATTAAAAATATCCACGTAGTACGTGGGTTATAAACTAGTTTATAATAAAACTAAAACAAAGAAATGTATGCAAATAATTTATAAAACCAATAAAATGAAAAAGATAATAGTATTTTAAACTATAGAAAAGTCATATACAATGATATTTGATATATTATATAAAATGTAATGAATAAATTATATTGTAAAGTTAAATATATATAATCATCTATATTAAAACATATTTTAAAACCGGGGTCGGGTTCGGGGATTTACGTGTCTCCCATCCCCGTCCCATCCCCACTATTTTAAATCGGGGATTCCCCGTCCCCATCCCCATCCCCATCACCGGTCAACTCGGTGATTCCCGGTCAAATCAGGGTCAAGTTACGGTATCCCCGTCGGGAATGAGTTTTTTTGCCATGCCTATTTACGAACCGTATTTAATTTAAGAACGATATTAGACATGTTTACTTAAATTATGGTAGATTAATTGGTTTTGGAATTATTTTCATGGCAAGATGAAAATGATTTCTGAAATATTTTCATGCATTACTGCTTTATTTATGTCTGTGACATAGCCAAGCCTTGAGACCCTTTGTTTGTGATGTTTGTTTATTTAATCATGATGTTTGCTATTTATTATTGGTTATTTTTGGGATGGCCTGCGTGCCATTGTAATCACAGTTTTATAATGTAATATGTAATAGGTTAGAAAATATGCAAATGTATTTATATTAAAATAATGTAAAAATCTTGGCGAAGATGTCCATCAAGAAGGAGGTTATTCATCAAGGATGCTCGAAGACATCATCGAATGTTGAGGCTAGTGGGAGTTGAAAGAGTTCAACCTTCTTGCCTTGTATGTTGATTTTGTCCCTTAGGTTTTGACCTAATTGGTTTGTCCGTATGACTCTCGGAAACCAATTTAGTTTTGGCAAGGCTATGTCACCATGTGATTGTATGTTTTATTTCTTTATGCTTTATGTATATCTGCGTGGTTGTGGTGACAAAGTAGATAAATAAAAGAAATCAAAGCTAGAATCAAGTTTGATGAAAAATTAAAGTATTTAAAAGGAAGTTTAAATTGGAAACTTTAATTATTTTGTCAGGAGTTAGATATGACATTTTTATGAAATCAGTTTTTCAAATAAAAAGAGGTTTATTTTTAAAATTGTCATATGATCAATGAGTTGAAATTCTTAAAACTGGTACATTAACTGGACTGTTTACCAGAATAGGTGGTGTCTAAGATAGTCTCGCTCGGGCTGTGGTTGTAGGAATTTCCGAGAGGTTTATAACCAAAAGGATCAAGTCCGCTGACTAACCTGACAGGCCACTAGTTCTTGGTAAGAGACTGATTATAAACCCAAATTAAAAATCTGACACAACCCACCGTCCATATAGTGGCACTCACGGTGACCGGTCGTCGTAAGTAGGTTCAGCCTTCGTTGGGTGCTTACGCTGCAAACTCGGAGAGCTGTGAGGTGAGCATTGCGGATCCTAAGTGAGACTTGGGCCAGTGACTTGCAGTTGTTATATGGTGTGTGTCAGTGGTGCTTCCTCACTAAGACTGTTGCCCAAGGTGTGGATAAGATTAAACATGATCAATTTAAGAAATTGGAAATCTCATAAGATCTAAGAGTTGCAAGGGAGTTGTAATTGGTAATAACCTTATGGATGTCTCAGCTTACCAGATGTATCGCCGGCTAAAGGATATGTTCGAGACTCAGACTCGGATTGAGAAACATAATATGACTAGGGCTTTGAAAACTCCTGCAGAATGGCAGAAGGAACAATTTTTAGACCCTATGTGCTGCAGATGAAAGACCATCTGGATCATCTTAGCAGACTTGGGTATCCCGTGGCACAGGAGATGGCCACGGATCTGATTCTCAATTCTTATTGAAGGAATTTAAGCAATTTGTAATTATTACAATATGCATGGAGAAGATGATCAGTGGGTTGCATCAGATGCTCTATAATGCTGAAGGAATGATTAAGGAGAGACAATAGGAAAAGAGAAGGAAGAGAAAGTAAGTTCCCAAGTCGGAGGTTAAAGCTAACAAGTAACTAAAACCGAGAACCAGAGAAGTCAAATCCAAGGATGACAAATTCTTTGAGTGCTAGGAAATTGGGCACTGAAAAAAGAAATTGTGCCAAGTACTTGGAAACGGTCAAGGTTGACCGCATTGAGACTTCGTGTATCTGAATTATTCACTTTCTATTGTTCTTGGATATGTGATAACCAATTGAACAAAGTTTTATGCATAATGTCTGTAAGAACTAAATGAAGTGAAAAGAGATGACAAAACCAGTGGGAGCATAGAGACATCTTAGAGAATACTCTGCTGGACACTATTTTTCATGTCATCAATAGTTTATCATGGTGTAGTAAACAATTTTGTAGTTGAATTTCTTGCAAGTATTTTTTAGATAAATAAATAAATTTATTGCTTGAAATTCCTATTGTTTAAAGTCATGGTTATAGACTATTGATTCAAGTGTAACTTGAATAGTAACTTGTCAATTGAGATTGGACAAGCTAGTAGTCATATTCAGATAAAAAGGGTGACCATGTTGTTGTATAAATTGTTCAAGTGTTCAAATGCAGTTTCATTGAACTTGTTAATTTTTGAAAGTTAGTTCAAAAGATTATATGAGTTGGATAGTCATCCGTGATTATATAGATGAAACTAATAAAATGCAGAATTAAATGTAAAAGAGTTATATGGAGGTTCATTCACTTAACTTGTCAGAAACTATTCAAGACTTGATAAGTCGGGATTGTTTAGACGAAAAGTAATCGCATTTTATAAAAATTACATGTGAAATGTATACAACTTGTGTGATGGTTAGTCAAGTAATAGTCTTTGACTTGTTTAAACACTCGTCGGCAAACTTGACAAAACACCACAATGAAATGTCATAGATAACCAGGTTCTGGTGGTTATGGATACATATCACAAATGTTGAACACAATGTTATTAAGTTAAGATATCTTGTTATGATATAGATAACCGCATACTGTCAGATTCAAGACTAAACATCTAAACGTATCACTAGTAGCAATTAATCTGAATTGCTAGAGCTCTTAAATTTTAATCCTGGTGTCTTTATGAGTGATTTACTAGTTCCTCTAAAGATAATGGATATAAATTTGTAAGGAGATTCAGAAAGGATCTGAATAATATTACAAGAACTTGTAATAAAGAACTAGTGTAATTTTTCAAAGATAATCGGTAATGGAAGTTAAGTCAGTTAACTATAGAACACTCCCACTAAGATCATCTCTGAAATTAATTTTTTCGATAGATCATATTACCGTTACATTTGATAAAGGAACAATAGCATTAAATTGATGAAAGTCATGTTGTGTTTATTGAGATAAAGGAGATCAACATGATATTTTTAATGTCCTTCAATTTTGCATGTTTTAGAAATCCAAGAATAAATTTGAAGTTATTCTAAAACTATTCCATAGCTGCTTGTTGTTGTGGGAACCACAACAAGAATTAAAAGGCTATTGTGGTTTTTGGTTGATATTCATGGGTGATGAATATAACAAAGATTGTACCAAATTCACAGGTATTTGTTGCGAACAAATATTGGATTGACCCACCGATTGAGACCACTTTGTGGATCATAGTCATGAGTCATCTAAAAAAGGTAATCCTTAGTACCTGAGATGTCTACGTACTTTAGTGCGGGTGCCGCTGTACACTTGGCCTAACCTAACATCATCCGTAACTGGGTGATCATAACGGATCGAGGCTGGTTGTAGTGGGATTCGTGCTGGAGGCCTAGATAGTCAAGATGAGATTTGCACCTTATTTTAACTAAGAAGAGATATTTTGGGCCCCTCGGCGATCGATACTGACAGAAATTCATGGTCGTGCTCGGACAGAACTGATGTGTTCTACTATGTCTGT
>JAANYP010002262.1:15000-62394 GCA_020465985.1 Centrapalus pauciflorus
TAGATTTCAATCTATATCTTTAACCAACACTAAAAACTATCTTTTATCTATCACCACAATACTTATTAAAATTAAATTTTAAGTTCTAATATTTCAAATTTTATTTCGTGAACCAAACACCACCTTAGTTGTGTTTAAAGTTCGAATAATGTTGTAAAAAGAAGAAGGTAAAAACAGAGCTTCCAAGCTCTCAGAAGCTTCATACAAAACTTATCTATAATCTATAAATACTAATAAAAGTGTAAGTATACTCAATTTTTGTGAAGTCACGTGTCATCACCATGAATCGATACATGTAATTAATAGTTTTTAAAAATAATAAATAATTTAAACTATATCTATCCAAATCTAATATAATCTACTTTTAAATTCAAATCAAAACAAAATTTAACAATATCTAATACTCTGATAACTTATTAATCTATCTATCTATATTTATATCTATCTATATATATTAATAAAGCAAAACAACTCTTGCCACATGTCGTTTTCATAGCTCTCCTAAATCTATTTTTCCCGCCCGTTTTTCCTTATATAAGTCACTCTCTCAATTAATGAGAATTTATTTTAAAAAAATTTAGAATATTTTATGAAAACTAATATAATTAAATGATTTTAAATATTTCCTAATTTAACCTCTATCTCTACCTTAAATATTTTATCTACAATTATCTAATTGATTTATAAAAACTTTATTGTTTGTTAAAACTTTTAGCTAACTCTGTTTTTATTTTTAAAATTAACGTTAAAATTAATTTAAAATTATGTTACCAATCGATTTAAGATTTTATTCATTGTCAATTGAATAAAAAGTTTTTTAACATAGAACATGATTTTAACTTATTTATCGGTAAAAACTAAAACACATCTAAATATGAAAGGAATAACAACATGATAATCTTCAGAAAAATAATGCTTTCTAAACATTGTTTTCAAAATTTAAAAACAAATATATTATAAAATTGATTTAGTTTTTATTATTATATATTAATATTTTTTATAATAATATTTTAATTTATTATATTAAAAAAATATTTATTACATATAACCATGTATTACATGGGTTAATAACTAGTATATTAATAAAAGAAAATGATTTATGCCACATGTCACAACATTAATTCATTAGAATTTCATTTTCCCTCCAAAACTTCTATATATACTTTTATCACAATTTCAATTATATTTAATTAAAAGCTAATTTATTACTACCTAAATCACAACTAAAAGAAAATCTAATCATTTAAAGCTTCCTAAATTAACCCCTAATTCAATTCAAAATAATTTGTTTTGAAATATAATCTTCTATGAACCCAAGTAGGTCAATCTATATTTATATCTATTCTATATCTATCTTCTATCTATACTATTAAATGAGTAACTAACATTTCATGTGTTATGCTCCTCTTTGATTTGACACATGGTGCCACTTCATTTACCAAATTTTATTTTAAATTTTAAAGTAAATCAAATGTATCCAAATTTAATATGATTTTTTTAAATAACTAATAAACTAAAATTGAGCAAACTTTATCATTAATTTATAATTATTATATTATACATATTTATGCATATTTATTTTTAAAATTAATCGATGTAATACATGGGTATTAACCTAGTATCGATCTATCTATACTATTAAAAGAGTAACTAAATGCCACATGACATGTTCTCATTTAATTTGACACATGTCGCTCCCTTCTTTTGCCATGTAATTTACTGATTTTATTTTTAAATTTTAAAGCAAATCAAATCTATGTAAATCTAATGTGGATTAATTTAATAACTAACTAACTAAAATTAAGCAAACTTTATTATTTATATATTCATATAATTATTATATTATACATATATATAAATATCAATTTCTAAAATTAACTCATGTAATACATGTGTATTAACCTAATATATATTAATAAAGTGAAACACTTACATGCCACATGTCATTCTATCATTTCACTAACTTTTTGATTTCCTGCTCTTTTTCCAAAGTTAACATATTAATATAAACAATTAATTGGTTGTCATTTAAATAAAACAGTTTTTGATTTATTTCCTAATACATTCATTTGAATTAACCAATTGAAGTTATTACTACATGTAAAAGAAATATGTTTTTTATAAGTAAATTAAATATCATAAAGTTAAATTATCATTAAATATCATAAAAATTATAATCGTAACAAATATATTATCTTCAAATTTAATATAAACATTTACATTCTATTATTTTAATATTACAATTAAATAAATATATATTTGAACTTTAACTTTAAAATTAAAGAGCTTGCACGTTATATTTTGATTCATGTATTTATTTTTATATAATTAGTATTTTACATATATTTTTATCTTAATTATTTATGTATTAGAATGTAATGTAATAATTTTTTGTTTTTATTAAGTGGTATTTGTTAAATACATAATGTTTTTAAGTTTAAGTAATTTTTTTCCTTATTGCATTAAATGATTTTAAATTTTAAATACGTTTTCATTACTAAAATATGTACATGATTATTAGTTTAATTTTAAAATTTTAAGTTGTATGCCACTTTTGTATTAAATATTTTTAAATTTCATAAATTATTTTTATTGATATTGATATCGTATTTTGTATTATATATAAAACTGAAAATCATTATTTTATTTGATGACGATTTTTTAAAATTTTTTATATGATGATAACTACTTTTTCTCAAATAATCATGATCCCATCTTTTTTACTTTTTATTTTTTTTTTGTGACATACTTAACTATTTTATAGAAATATAAAAGTTTTATTTTAATCTATGTCTATTTATATGTATATTAATAAAAAGAAAATGTCTAACGACATGTGTCGCTTTCTCATTTAATCAAAAAAAAAAAAAAAAAATTCCCGCCCAATCCATCCATCTATTCTACTAAAATAGTAACTATATGCCACTTGGCGATTAAATAGACTGCCACTTGGATTACCAAGGATATGACACGTGTATTTTACAATATCGATTAATAAAATAAAATTAATTTATTTATAATAAATAATTTAACTAGGGATTTTGTTTTGAAAACCTATTAATAACTCTTTTTATCTTTCAAACTCACTGCTCTCTTCTTATCACCGTGTTCTCCAATTTTTAACTTCTTATCGAATTTTTTCATCCCCAACTACCAAAGTTTAAATTCAATTATTTAAGTATCATATACGGATATACAGACAGTTTATTATTAATTAACCACGTTAATCCTCATGCATTTCATTTCATCCACTTGTTTACAAGTTGACTTTTGCTTCATTGGTATGGACTTTTATAATCTATGGTTAATGTAACTTTAAACTATATCCATATTTATATTATTATAATTGTATCATTGTACAATTTTTTTAAAAACTTTATGTATTTAGAAATTAAAAGTTGGTTGCTATGTTGAGTAATTAAGAAATTACGAAAAGTTAGAAATTCAATTTATTAAGTTAATATGATGATAAATAATTGATTAGTGGTGATAAATAAAGATGGAATCTTTATTTAATGAAATCAGATAAGTGGAGGGGATACTTATGTAATTAACCGAAAATTATGAAATAAAAGACCCTTAGTCTTTTAGTAGGTTTACTAGATTAATACCCATGTATTACATGGGTTAATTTAAAAACAAAATATTTAACCATGTATAATATAGTAGTTTTATTATTTTAAAACTAATAGAATTAATTTAACTTTAATTAATTACTTATTAAGATCAGTTTTGAATAGAATTGATTTGCTTTAAAATTTAAATTAAATTTAGTAAATGAATTGACAAAAAGAGAGCATGACATATTGATATAACAAATCAAATAAAAACACGACACATGGAATATTATTTACTTATTTATTGGTATTATGTTTGTTGACCAACGTATTACGTGAATATTTAAAATAGAAAATATATTAACTACAAAAAGAAATAAATTAAGAGTGTATTAAAATAATTGTTTAAGAACATTTGAAAGGAAAAAAGATTTCTGAATGATATATTTAAATATTTAGTATATATTAAAAACAATATATTAAAATATAATGATATGAACTATAAGAGGATTTTAACAATTTAACATAATTTTAGTTATTTAAGTTTACGATAATTTAAAACAAAATATGAATTATCATAATTATGGTTTCAAGAAATTAAATACAATAAATTCATTATTATATTTTTATTTCAATTAATTAAGTTGTATAAATGGAAAAACTAAATTAGGCAAATTAGGCGGGAAAATGAGATTTTGTTTTATTAAGAGAATGACAAGTGGCGAAAACCATTTTGCTTTATTAATATACTAGTTATTAACCCATATATTACGTAGATATTTTATGAATAAATGCTTACTAAAAATCTACATAAAACCTCAAATACATACAAAAATGTTTATTTTTTTTCTAAAAAAATACGAGAATAGTATTATCTTTCGTTATTAAGGATAATTAAAAATTTTCTATTTTTAAATATGTATGAATAGTATTTATCGTGTAACGTCTTTTTAAAACTTTTTATTTTTATATTTCTATGTATAAGTAAAAATCTAAAACTTTGCTTTTCTACATAGAATACAATTTAAAAAATTTTAAGATTAAAAAAAAAATATAAAACAACTCATTTTCAATGGAAAAACTAAATTAGGTTGTATAAATGGAAAAACTAAATTAGGCAGGAAAATGAGATTTTGTTTTATTAAGAGAATGACAAGTGGCGAAAACCATTTTGCTTTTTTAGTATATATAGAATAGATATAGATATATAGATTTCAAGTATTCACCTAAAACACATCTCTCTCTCTCTCTCTCTCTCTCTCTCTCTCTCTCTCTCTCTCTCTCTTCTCTCTCTCTCTCTCTCCTCTCTCTCTCTCTCTCTCTCTCTCTCTCTCTCTCTCCTCTCTCTCTCTCTCTCTCTCTCTCTCTCTCTCGCTCCCTCCCTCCCTCCCTCCCTCTCTCCCTCTCCTCTCATCTTCAACAAATCAAGAACACAGAATTCTTGAAATTAAAGGCTGAAAAGTGGAATCGAGATTTATAGGAAGGAACTATAATCGTTACAACCAACGATTTAAGGTAAAATTTACTCAAACTTTGCGAATTTAAGGGTTTAGTGTTCGGTACTAGGAAAACCGAATTACTGATTCTGGTTTAGATGTTGTTGCATGTTATATGTTATTGTGGATTTGTTTAAATCGAGTATTTGGGAAGTTATGCATCAAATTTCAGCTTCTGATTCAACCTTTAAGTATGATTTTGGAAATTACTATATGTTAATGTGTGTGTTCGTCGATGAAGATGATAAAAATGGCCAAAAAGGAACATGATTTGGTACAAAATATGCTATAATTGATGTTAAAAGTATTAAAAAGGATTATATTTAGGTTGATACTAATAGTTTCAGTTATTGGATCAGTACAAAAATGATTGATTAAAATCTGGAAATGTTAGAAAAATGTTCAAGTATAAATTCGAATCTGATGAACACAATTCGGGTCTCCCCGAATTTCGGATCCCATGAACTCGGATGCAATTTCGTATGAAAAACTTGAAGAATCATACATTAAAGACACGAATTTCGGATAAAGAAGTATCCGAATTTCGGATTATGAGATCATCCGAATTTTGGATGGGTTATCCAGATAAAAGTTTTTAAGTATGGAATCTCGGATCATACAGATTTCGGGTCCATTCGAAATTCGTATGGGATCCAAATTTTGGATCAATCTTCTAAAACTTATAAAAATTAAGTTTTTAAGAAATAAACAGTTGTTAATATTGATGTTCTATTACATTGACTTAACAGGTCCCTTGTGGTGTTGTTTAACCCATAGTGGGGTGATGCGAGTGTCGTTAACCCGTCAAAAATACCACTAAATACCTTAGAAGCTAGGGTAAGTAGGGATCGTATCCACAGAGAGCGAGAGGTTAAATGCACGTATTCGAGTGACTAGCGTTGTAAATTAAATAATTTGAAGAGATTGATTGGTTTGTAAAAAGGTGATTACTTGAATTATAAAATTAATTACTTACGAAATTTGTAAAAAGAGAACTTAATGAAATTGTTTGATTAAATAAAATACGAAGATAACCATTCCCGGATTCCACACTTAGTTTTGTATTTAATTTATAAAAACGATGTAAAGATTACATAGACATAATCTTTGTGATAATTATTATTAGAATCGTTACGTGATCTTGGGCATAGCGCGTGATACGTTTGATTACTCGTCTTAATTAAATAATTAACTCGGCACGAATAATAAAATATCAACAAACTATCTTGCGAAACACAACCAAACAAATAACAATCATTCGTTTACAATCTAAACATAAATAATAAAACCATGCAAACATAAAGTAATCGTTCGTAAAATTAAACACTTAGCGTTGTGCTTCCTCCGAGAATGATTATGATGAGACTAGCCGGACATCGTTGGTGCAATACTCAAAAGTTGTGTATCCATATTCATAGCCAATGTCGTAGCTTGGTTCGTGTGCTCTTCGTACTTGTGTTCGCTCAAACGGGGTCCTTTTCCTTAGCTTTCTTCTCCAAAAAACGATCTTAAAAAACTCTGACTTTGTATTTATAGGGAAAGCTGGAAAAACCCTAAAAACGGCTGGACATTATTTTAATGGGTTGGGCGCAGCCGTAGGCGCAGGCCTGCGCCCCCCTGCGCCTGTCTGTAAAATCCGTATATTTGTGAATTAATTTCTTCTGCTGAGCACATGGTCTGGGCGCAGGGCTGCGCCTGGCTCTGAAAATTTGTCCTTTTTTCGCCAATTTAGACCGGATTTTATTTACCTGTACAAGCACAGAATTTATTCAATAGTAGCACATTCTACGACATTTTCTTTCTAAAAACAACTCTTTTATATCTAATAAACACGATAAATTATAACCCGATCAAACTTCCCCAACTTAACCCTTGATCGTCCCGAGCAAGCAACGAAAATCAGACTTTTTAAAACATCGGGTTTATCAAGCATGAAAGACATAGTCAACTTATTTAAACAAACACTAGCCTTCATAAACATAATAAAAATCAAAGACACGAACTGGACTAATTTTAGATATATCGTGATGTCTTTCAGATAATTGTTCAAAAATTCCTCACCACTATTATCCTTTTAGCTCAAGGTTATAGAATTGAATTCATGTGGGTCACTGGACCATCTTTTTCCTCGATGCAAGATTAAAGCTATGGATTTTTCTTTTCTTTTTGGTTTTTTTCGTGCATTATCTATGTTTTTCATTTCAAGTTCACGTGACTTTCTAGATGATTCGTGTAACAGGATTTGGGTCAGCCGCTCCCAGACCAGTTGGCCTTAGGGGACTAGGCATGATGGTACCCTTCAGACTTAATCTCCTGAATCAACTAGGCCACACTTGAATTGAGTCTCTATTCGTGTTCGCTTCCTCCCCCTTATTGCATGAATAATTAGCGGCTATTGGAACTTTTGTTATTTATCGCTCGTTACATCATAATATATCCTACTTCAAATTCGGTTCACTTCCTTGATTTTAAGTGTTTATGACTCTCTGCGTTGTATTTAAACTCATGTAATTACATCTTTGTACTTGAAACCGACCTAGCTAACATCGTCATATTTAAGTCGCAAGCTCAACAATAAGAATTTATAGGGCAACTTGATCGGATCATTTTACGGCTTACTTCTCACACAACCTTTCTTAACAAAAACACATTTATTTAAGAATAAAAATGCATGCGAAAACAATAAATCATCCTACTTAAAGAAAGGGAACGGAAGAACCTGACTACTGTGGTGGTGGCGGCGGTCCAAAGATACCGGCAAAGAATTCCCCGAAAGGATTTCGATCTTCTTGCATGAGTGGTGTAGGCGGGATGCACCACACTATCTCCTCGTGTCGTGGTTGGGACTCGACCATAAGCTGGGAAGTATTGAGGTGTTCGCTCCTCAATGTTCAGCCTCTCGAAGTTTTGCCACTGATAGTCCTCGTATTGTTGGTGTGGCAACCCAGCATTATAGTTCATATGGTCTCTCACCGCGTCAGTGTATGCCCAGTGCTGCTGGTTGTAGAAAGCATTCTGAAAAGCCGACGCGCATACACCTGTGTAAATCTCATCAATACGGCCCGTTTCGGTTTCCAACTCGTGCTGGAACTCATCCATCCTCCCAACTACATCCTCTTGGAAACTACCCAAACGCAAGTTCATTGCGTCCAACCGTGCAATCACCTGAGACATGTCATTGGCTCCTCCCGCTGCATGTACTCTCTCTGCCTGATGTTGGTGGTAAGCTTCTGCTTCTTCTACGTCATACAGCTCTCGGTGTGTCTTCCCTGTATCCGAGTCGAAGATTTCAAACCCTTGATCTGTTTGTCGTAAGGTAATGCTTTGTATCATAGCTGCTGTGATGACAACGCCAGAGACTCCCCGTGGAACAAAGATGGGAGAGATCGCTGCTTGAGCCCTCAAAAATTCTGATATAACCCATCCGTGAGGAATTATCTTCCTCTCCCTCGTGTCATACATCGACCAAAGGTCGTTCATTACAATCCAAGCAAAGGAGAGGCTCGGCTCTCCTGTAATCAACGCGTAAAGAATGGTTACCTCCTTGTGCCGAATCTTTGTCAAATCACTGTCCCTCGATAGCACATTGTTGGTAACGATCTTGTGCAATACATTCGCCATGGGACTAAGATCACGCCTAGCGTATGCCGTATACCCTGCCGCGACATTGTAGTCAATCTTCAATATTTCTGCCAACTGTCTGTGAATTGTAGTCCATTCGCCTTCCCATGTCCTATCTGTGAATGCTAGTTGTGCATCCGTCTTATACTCATAGTTGAAGACCCGTGCTTCATCCTCTCCAACACCGATATCAACTCCAAAAACTTCTCTCAAAGCTTGTGCATTCATCGGGAATTCATGTCCATTTACACGCCCTATTAGTGTAAAGTCGCCTCTAAACCGTCCTTCCTCTTGTCTCAATGTTGACATCCACTCCACGACCTCGTCGTGATAAATATGCTCCCCTCCTAAATCCAGCGCCTCCCATCCTAAACGGTCAAAACATCTTACTACCCCATAGTTCTCAAACTCATCTTTCTTCACTCTTTTTTCTACTAACACTTTGCCCGAGAATTTCTTCGTCATGAATAACTGCCGTCGTATGTTGGCCGGGTGCTGTGACAGATAGAAGTCCGGGTTCCATTCTACCCTTGGTTGGGTAGAGGAACTGGCGCCTTCTCCCACACGTTGTCTTGTTCGGCGAGACATCTGCAATTACGATGACTTAAGTGTATATATATATATATATATATATATATATATATATATATATATATATATATATAATTACAAAATTCTCAAGTCGTTCTAATTTCACAATAAGGAATCATAACTTATAATTTGTGCAATAATCACATCATATGTAACATAAAGATGCATAATTATTCATATTAAGCTAACACATTGTCATATTTAACAATTTAAGCAAATTGCACAAAATAGCAACGAACTTTCAGAAATTGACGAACATGCCTTTTTTTTTTCTTAGTTGTAACCATGATTTCACTTAATACCCTACTTTACATCATAAAAGCACTAAGTTTATCTTGTTTAATTAGCCATGCAAGAAGTCAATCTAAAAGTCAAAATCAACCTCAAAACTCCGTTAAAGCTTAGTTATTCTAAAAATGGTGGAAAGTTCATACCTTGCTCTTGATGAAAAATGGAGGAGGAGGTGAATCTAACTTTGTAGTGGATAAGTTCCTAACTTGATTCCTTCTTCCCCAACTTGAGTTGAAAACTCAAGTGTTTTGCCACTTCTTGCGTAGTGTGAAGATATACCTTGAATTCTAGTGATTTTTGTAAGCAAAAATGGGTTTTTAGGGTGAAAAGATGTGAGGAAGATGAGGAAGCCGTAAGGGGGGGGGGGGGGGGCGCAAGGGTGCTCCTTGTAGGGTTTTATAAAATTTTTTTCTATTTTAAATGTGGTAAAAACGGGCAGGCACACCCCTGGGCGCATGCCTGCGCCGGCGGCTGCGCTTGGGGGGCCTGTTCGGTTCAAAATTTTTCGTTTTTTCAGTTGGTTGGGTGCATGCTTGGTTTGATAATTTACGTTTTTTCAATAAAAATTTATGGTTTGCAAGCAATTTTTTTAACATATTAACACATTTTATGTGTTTCCCCTTCCCTAACTTAGAAAAATTGTGTCGTCCTCGACACTAAGGGAGCTTAACACTCGGTTAATGAAACGAGCAATATGTGGATAACAAATTCATTGCAATTAATAGTCCTAATAGTCATGGCATGAAAATGTTACGATGTCCTACAATCTTCGGTGCCAACATAAACACCGAGCACTCAATTGTTTATGGCCCATGGCCAATTACACAACCAAATTGTAAATTGTTTAAGTATCAAGAGGGATTGTTTGTAAGCAGAAATCACACGGAACAACTTCTTTCAATCCTCGTCGGGCGAAGTCATATGCGAGGTACGGACGGAGGTGGTATGGGAACTTCGGCGGCCGACAACCCGCTCAAGCTCTTCCACCCGAGAGTGGAGGCTAGAGAGCCAGCGGGAGTGAGCTCCCACCGAAATCCCGTGGACGTTGAAGTCATGCTTAAGCTTGTAAACCTCCATAAGGACCGCTTTGTTCGCCGCAAGTAGTGCCTCGACCGCATCTTTGATTGTTGTAAGTCGTGTCTCCAAAACATCTTTCTCTGACGGGTGTGAATGTGACGGTCCTCCGTCATCGTTATGCTCCTCGACAAGCCTTGCTTTTCCCTTCTCCAGAGCGTTGGCATACATGTAGAAAGAACGAGCTACAGGGATGATGGAAACTGTGCCATGAGCTGGATCCCGAATCAGATAAGTTCCCGAAACTTGTTCAAACATTAATCCAACCATGGTACGTCTAGTGAACCACACATCATTTGGCCCTAACAACCGCGGACTAGCTCCCTCAGAAATGACTCCCATGTTAATAAACAACTCACTTAGCATACGACCATAGGGAATTTCCATTTGTGTTTTTGAGAAAGTAGCCTCCTAGATGGTTTGCATCATTATATATGCGAGAGAGATGGCGGGTTTACCAGTGATCAATGCGTGAATGAGTATCACCTCACTCAGTTTCTTAGCCCATTCCTCAGAATGTCGTAATACGCCACTTGACAAATCCTGTTCAGTCTAGAATTCTCTTGCTACCGGTATCTTAGTATCGAAGTCAAAATAATCACATAGCTCAGTCCTAGAAACTATTACTTCTTTCCCATTGATACGCCCCCGAAGTTCAAAGTCATGCTCCACATCCCCCTCCCTACGAATGAGAGATGTCATCCATTCATGAATCTCGGTCTCGTGAACATAAGGTGTCTCGATTCTTAATGCACCCGACCACCCTATGCGATCAAAGCTTTCAATAATTCCAAAGTTCTTAAAATCAGATTCTTTCAATGTCTTTTCAATATAAAAGTGAGTGGGTGGTTCGGAGACCGGTGGTGATGGTGGGGGTGAAGGATACTCTATGTTAATCGGAATGGGCATGTGCACACGCATACGTGGGGTGCGGGTTACACGTCGGCGAGAACTCCCTGAAAATTGTTGTGACATCTATGCACATATAGCAAAGAGAAAAACGGATTTTAGCATGAGTAAATGCACATGATGGCACACAATCATGCAAATCTCGATGGAGTCCGAAGAAACCGGTGAGATAATTATAACCGAATGTCAAGCGCGACGTGCTCCGCGGAGAGTAGTGTATGCAACTATGGAATGAACATTCTCCTTGGATTTGTCTCATATGCATGAAAAATGGAGGGATACGTAGCATGGCAAGATTTATGGACATGTCGTGAATTGCATGATTATGAGCGACAAATATAACGATTGGAAGCACGAATCATGGAAATGTAGTGGAATGACATGTTCATACTAATTTTAGCATAGATTTTGTGCACCTAATCCGGAAAATATCACTAGTCTAGAACTCACAAACACATCACAGTGAGCAATTCCTAAAAATCCAAATTTAGAAATAAAAGATAGACTTAGGAATTGCAAATATTCTAGGAATTTCTACTCACTAACAACATATCATGTAACTAAACACATTATAATTTAATAGTTTTGAACTTAGGGCAGAAAACGAGAACACTAACATTTGCATGAGAAAATATCATTTCTTGCTCTAAAATGAGAAATAAGGAGGAAAAACAACTTACATTGGTGAAAGGAGCAAAGAATGAACGTGAATCGACGAGAATTTCCACTTGTAGAAGATTTGAGAGCAAAAAATAGGTCAAAATTCGGAGTTCTTGAGAGAAAGTGATGAAAATGAAGTGAGAAAGGGGTTAAAAACCGCTGGTATGCATCGGGGCGCAGGCGCAGGCGCACCCCTGCGCATGCCGGTGCGCTTGGGCCGCAGCGCGGGGTGCAGGCCTGCGCTGGCCGGTGCGCTGCCCTGCTGCCAGACGAGTTTTGTGTGTGCTGTTTGTAGTGTTTGGTCCCCTATATAACTACCGAATTTCCGTACAATCCGCTGATTTCCTTTCTCGATTTTTCGATTTTTTCGTCATTCTTCGTCTTTGGATTTGTCCCCGCTGATGGTAATTTTTCCCCAACTTAGTTGGATACGACAAGTAGCAATCTTTTGTAGGATGAAACATTATTTAGCTAAGTGTTTTACGGGAGTAACTAACTAAGGAATATTAAAATCTATTCTAATATATAAAAGTAAAAACACACTTTCGTGGTGAAAACGATTGTACTTAGCACGTGCAACAAGCCTTTAAACCCCTCGGTAGCCCGAGTGGACGAGTTATAGTCTCGTGAGGGTTTTTGTGGAACACACCCACAAAGTTCACTGGATTGCCTTCCAGAAAGCGCTAAGTTTAATGTCTTCAGCCAGACATTTTGGAACTCTTAATATTTAAGTGATATCTTCCAAGACCATTGTCTCAGATGATATAATTTCGTTATAATTTTAATCGATGTTCGTTCACTTTAAACGGCTCACCGCCTTTTTGGTCTATTATTTCAACTGCACCGTGCGGGTAGACATTAGTAACTGTGTATGGGCCTGACCACTTACTTTTTAATTTGCCTGGGAAGATCCGCAGGCGTGCATTAAATAACCACACTTTGTCACCTTTATTAAACACCTTTCTTTTAATTAATCGATCGTGGAAGGCTTTTGTCTTTTCTTTATATATTTTAGCGCTTTCATAAGCTTCCTTACGTATTTCTTCTAATTCGTTCAGTTGGTGTTTTCGATTTATACCGGCGGCTGTGAAATTGAGGTTTGCATTTTTAATTGGCCAAAAGGCTCGATGTTCTAGCTCAACCGGAAGATGACATAATTTCCCATACACTAACTTATAGGGAGACATGCCGATAGGAGTTTTAAAAGCAGTACGATATGCCCAAAGTGCGTCGTCTAATCGTGTTGACCAGTCTTTCCTATCAGGTCGTACTGTTTTCTCTAATATACGCTTAACCTCCCTGTTAGACACTTCTACCTGTCCACTAGTTTGTGGGTGATATGGGGTTGCTATCTTATGGGTTACTCCATAATGCTTAAGTAGTTTGCTAAAGTACATATTCTTGAAATGAGAACCCCCATCACTAATTATAGCTCTAGGAATTCCATGACGAGAGAATATATTTCGTTTGACAAATTGGCATACTACCTTATGGTCATTAGTCCTTGTGGCTTCGACTTCTACCCACTTAGAGAGGTAATCAACTGCCACTAAGATATATTCGAAACCGTATGACTTAGGGAAGGTTCCCATGAAGTCTATGCCCCACACATCAAAAATTTCTACTATAAGGATTGGTGTCATAGGCATTTGGTCTCGTTTTGAGATACCTCCTATTTGTTGGCATCGTAGGCATGACTTAACAAACTCATAAGAGTCCTTAAAGATAGTCGGTCAAAAGAATCCACTTTGTAAGATTCGATGACCTGTCTTCTTAGCACTAAAATGACCTCCACATGCATACGAGTGACAGTGATTTAAAATGTCATAGTGCTCATTGTCTGGAACACATCACCGGATAATTTGATCTACTCCTATTTTGAATAAATCCAGCTCCTCCCAAATGTATTGTTTAGTTTGAGAGAAAAAAAATACTTTCTTTGATGTGAGTTCCAGTGGCCTGGGATTTTTCCTGTGAAAAAATAGTTTACTAAGTTAGCAAACCAAGGCACCTTTATGATGAACAGTAATTGTTCATCTGGGAAGTTGTCCCGAATGGAATCCAACATATCAGTGGTGATTGCTGGCAATCTCGATAGATGGTCTGCTACTACATTTTCTGAGCCCTTTGTGTCTCGGATTTCTAAATCAAATTCTTGTAGTAACAGTATCCAACGAATTAGCGGTGGCTTAGCATCTTTCTTCGCCAAGAGGTGTCGTAAGGCACTGTGATCAGAATACATGATTACCTTAGCTCCCCAGACATAAGATCTAAATTTATCTAGCGCATACACTACTGCAAGCAATTCTTTTTCAGTTGTTGTGTAATTAATTTGAGCTTAAGAGAATTTTTTGCTTGCATAGTATATTACCACAAGCTTTTTATCCACTCTTTGACCAAGGACGGCACCTACTGCGTGATCACTTGCGTCGCACATGATCTCAAAGGGCTGAGACCAATCAGGTGATTGCAGAATAATGCCTCCGTGAGCTTCACTTTTAATGTATCAAACGCCGCTATACATTCTTTTTCAAAGTTGAAAGGTGCGTCCTTAAGGAGAAGGTTACATAGGGGTTTGGTTATGGCACTAAAGTCTTTTATGAACCTCCTATAGAAACCTTGCTTGTCTTAAGAATGAACGGATTCCCTTAATATTAGTAGGCGGTGGTAACGAGGAAATTATTTGTATTTTAGCTCGATCAACCTCCATTCCCTTTCAGAAACTATATGTCCTAGGACTACTCCCTCTTTAACCATGAAATGACTCTTCTCCCAGCTTAGTACCAAATTGGTCTCGATACACCGCTTGAGAACTTTTTCTAAATGAGTGAGACACCCTTCGAATGACTTATCAAATATAGAAAGTCGTCCATGAAGATTTCAAGAGATCCTCCGACCATGTCTGAAAATATAGCCATCATACATCGTTGGAATGTGGCCGGAGCATTACATAATCCAAATGGCATTCTTCAGTAGGCGAATGTGCCATACGGACACGTAAATGTCGTCTTATCTTGATCTTCTGGGTGTATCGGGATTTAGTTATACCCCGAATAGCCATCTAAGAAGCAATAGAATTTTTGCCCTGCTAATTTCTATACGATTTGGTCGATGAATGGCAAAGGGAAATGGTCCTTAGAGGTTGCGGCATTCAGCTTTCTGTAGTTGTAACATCCTCGAATTCAATTACTGTAATTCAGATCTATTTAGTGGAAAATTTGCAATTAAGTTGAAATTTGAGCAATGATTATGTATTTGAGATATTTAAAAGTTTGTTGTTATTTTAAGAAAATTTGAACTCTGAATTATTATTTTGGAGTATTAAGATTATAAAAGATAGTAATGATAAATTTAAGAATAAATCAGTATTTTATGGAACCGGTTAAGCTGAGGGGTGAAATGTGCAAAATGGGAAAGATGGGAATAAAAAGGCCAAATGCCTTTCATTTTCACAATTACTTTCTCTCTCTCTACACTTTCTCTCTCTACGCTCTCTACTTCTCTCTAGATTATCTCACAAACCGACCGGCCGATTATCGAGATTTATACGTCATCGGAAAGATCTCGAAGAGTACTACAACAATCTACGGTTGGATTCTTGATTTCGTACGAATTAAGGTAAGAATCGACCCTTTTTAAGTTTATTATTTCGGTTTTTGAAAGCATAAATTCGAGTATATCGTTTATTGCGTGAATAAAGCTGATTTTGCTTCAGTTTTAGCTAGAATATGATCGAGTATGCATAATATAATCGAATCTAGACTTGATACTTAACATACTCATGATTTTAGGCTTAGAAATGAAGGATTTAAGTTGTAGATATGAACAAACTCGAAAATGTCAAGAACACAGTCGAAATTCAAGAACAAACTCGATTTTTGAGCTAAATTCGAGTATAAATTCGAATCTAACACCAAGGAATTCGAATTTAGGTCCCTAAATTCGAATATGGTTCGAGTTTACCATATGGAGTTCGAGTTTAGTCCTCAAATTCGAAGGAAATTCGAATTTAGCCCCTAAAATTCGAATTTGATGCCTAAAAATTGAAAACCCACTCTCTAAACTCGAATATATTGAATGAAACACATAGACAATATATCAAATAACAAAAGTTATTCAAAGGATAAGGTTTGAACTTGAGTTGGGTTCAAACTTAGTTGTGGTTCGAATTTGGATATGGACCCGAAATGGGGGAAAATATTGCAAAAACTTACAAAACTTGGTTTTATGGATTTAAACGGTTTGACTCAAAATATTGTTGCAACTAATTTAACAGGTCCCTTGTGGTGTTGTTTAACCCACAGTGGGGTACTTTGTGGATCCGGTTGAAAGCCCGTGGAGAAATAAGATAAATTGAAGTTTAAAAACGCACCCACTGTGAGTACCTTTGATTTTAACATGTCTGCATCTGCTTTATGTTTGCTTCGCCTGCTGAGGCATGTTGTTTCACTTTCGTTTGACACTCTACTAACTTGCGTATATGTTGATGCACATTCACACTTGTTGCATGTCCGTTTCTTTGTTGTGCATCTTATTGATGGACCTGAGGGTCGCATCTGTACTCCGATGTTACTGTGCTATATGACCAAGAGTTGACACCTCTGTGGTCAGGATAGGCAGTAGGTCATCCCCGATCGTACGTTTGCCTCAGATGGATTGTTTTTCTTATGCCGAGCGTCATCTCGAAGGAGTTGCGACTCTGGTTTGCGTACTATGTGTACGTGTGGAAGTATACGGTATGCGTTACCGGTGTTACTTCTGGGGGCATCATAAGGATTTGTGGAATGTGTAAAATCATTGGTATTCACTAAGCAATTCGCTTACCCCTTCAGTTGTTGACGTTTTTACAGGAAAAAGGGAAAACTGCTGCTGGACCTTCTAGTTAGGTCGTTTGTGAAGATTCGGAAGATTTGATACTACTTAATCGGTAATCATGTTTTGGGACAATGTTGTATTATATTCTGGATGTTTTAATAATTGTATTGGGTATGTAGACTTAGATATGGTACCTTGTAGCACCGTAGGGTGTTTGTCACTGATGCACTACTTTATTTTATGTATTTTTAATGCTTCCGCATTTAAACTAGGTTATCAGATCATTATGTAACTGTTCGATGGTAATTAATCCTGGATGAAATTGTAAATGGTGGTTGTTGTGGCAAGGGTGTCACAGTAGTCGATACATATTCTCCACCCTGTTACAGGGCGAGTTGCAATCTTTTCTCCTTCAGGAGTATCGACAACAGTGATTCCAGATTTCTTTGGAACCGTCTGTGTGGGACTGACCCATTGGCTATCTGATATTGGATAGATAATTCCAGCATCTAGCCATTTTAATACTTCCTTCTTCACTACCTCTCTAAGGTTAGGGTTTAGCCTTCTTTGAGCATCTCTACTCGGCTTAGCTGTTGGATCAGTTATGATCCTGTGCATACACAACGTTGGGCTAATACCCTTAAGGTCTGCTATGGTCTAGCCTACCGCTTCCTTATATCTCGATAAAACGTCTAACAAGGCCTTTTCTTGTGCAGCAGTAAGATCTGTTGCAATGATTACGGGCAATGTACTCTCAGGGCCAAGAAAAGCGTATTTGAGATGAGCTGGAAGTGGTTTCAACTCTAATTTGGGTGGTTGCTCTAACGATGGTTTTGCTGATGGTGGAAGGTCAGTCGAAAGTTTTTCGATCTTATGTGTCCATGGTGGTTGAGTAGAATCCACTGACTGAACACGTTCAAGTTCGAACTCCTTAGCTTCAGGCATATTATGTAGCTTATGCTCATTATAGTACAGAAGCAGCTCCACTGGATCTTTACATGTTATTGTTGATAATTGTTGTTGTATTAAATCATCAACTAAGTCTATCATATAGCACTCTGAGTCCAGTGGTGCATTAGGTATATTGTTAAAGACATTAAGTCAGAGTTTGCGGTTTCCGAATGCTATGTCTAAGGCACCTGTCCTGCAATTAATCTGGGCATTGATCGTGGCTAAGAATGGACGTCCTAATATAATTGCCGGTTGGCTTTCTTTGTAACCACTGTCTGAGTCCAACACTAAGAAATCTACTGGATAATAGAAGTCTTCGACCTTAACAATTACATCAGATAACATCCCCCATGGCACTTTGGTGGACCTATCTGCTAATTGTAGGATGACATCTGTTGTCTGTAGGGTGCCTAGATCATGTTGGTCAAATAAATTACCGGGTAGAATGTTAACACTTGCCCCTAAGTCTAGAAGTGCCTTTTTAGTTCGAATATCACCGATAGTTAGCGGGATCAAGGGTGATCCTGGGTCTTTTAATTTAGGCGGCAGTGAGCTAGTAATAACTGCACTGACTTGTTCAGTGAGGTTGATTTGCTTTGGGAGAGTTATTTTAAATTTCCATTTCTGAGTACAAAGGTCTTTTAAGAATTTAGCGTAAGAAGGGACTTGTTGTATAGCTTTGATTAAAGGAATGATAAATTTAACTTGATTAAAAATATCCCATAACTCTTCGTTTTTAGGTCCTTTCTTACCATAAGGAAATGATGCCGGATTTTCTAAGGCCGTTGGGTAAGGAGCAATTATAGTATTGGAACTCCCTTCCCCAACTTTAGTCTCGACAGGTTTCTTGGCTTCTACTTCCTTAAAAGTTACTTTCTTAATTTTTGTTTCTACCTTTGACTCCGATTTAGGTGGTTCCTCTTCATAGGCAATTTCTACCTTGTCGTCTGTCTCACTTTCCTTAGGCATTTCTATTTTATTATCTACTTCCTTTCCACTCCTAAGGGTAGTGACTTTATTAACTTCATTCACTTCGTTGACTTCATATTTCTTTTCTTTGCCATGGTGGTGCGATGGATTAACAATGGTGTTACTTGGAAGTTTTCCTTCTTCTCGTTTAGTTAAGGACTCTGCAATTTGTCCCATCTGCCTTCCAAGCATCTCCATAGTTTTCGCTTGAACCATGGTTTGTTGTTTCATGAATTCCATAAATTCGAAAAACTCTTTCGAGTTCCCCGACACTGGTCGTGAATCATTTTCTTCTTTAGGGTCTTGGCGTTTATAGTACCGATCATCCTTCGTAGCTGAGGTCGATCCATATTGGAACTCTCGGTTTTGTTGACGAGGTTGCTCATATCTTGGCTTCGGGGGAGCATCATTGTCTTGATTATCCCTCCAACTAAAGTTCGGGTGTTTTCTCCATCCCGGATTGTAGGTCTCCGAGTATGGGTTCTCCCGTTCTCTTCGTTGCCGAAAGCCAAAAGCATCATTCACATACTCTTCGTGGGCGAAGGTATGTAGGCAATTCTCGGTTGGATGAGAAGGGTCTCCACAAGTGACACAGCAGACCTGTGCCACTGTAGCCTTTCCCATTCCCTTCATCAACAAGTCCATCTTTTTGCTTAGTTCGGATATGTCAGATTTAACTTCCTTCTTCCATGCGTTGTCTATGCCCATGACTTGGACACCAACACTACTATCCGAACCCGCTTGGACTTTTAGACCTTTGCTTAACTGGGTTAATAATTCCCAGGCTTCGTCATCTTCCTTGGCTAAAAAGGTTCCGCCTGAGGCAACGATGATCATATTCCTACTTTCTTGACTAACCCCATCGAAAAAGGTTTTAATTAGCATCCATTTAGGAATTTCATGGTGAGGGCATGTTCTTAGTAATTTATTTAACCTATTAAAGGCTTCGTGGAATTGTTCCCCTATTTCCTGTTTAAATCCAGTTATTTCTTTACGTTTTTCTGTAGTTTTGCTAATTGGGTAATATTCAGTTAGAAATTCTTTTTTCATTTCATCCCAGTTAGTTATACTATCAGTGGGAAGTGACACGAACCAATTTTTCGCTCGTTCCTTCAAGGAGAAAGGAAAGAGTCTGAGTTTTAGTGCGTCTACGGTCATTCCCCTAATGTGATTGGCCTTACATATGGCAATAAATTCGGCTAAGTGCTCATACGGTTCTTCACTTGGTGCTCCGCGAAAAACGGGTAAGATGCTAAATAGTTGTGGCCTAATTTCAGGTTCATTTTCATTAATTGGGTAGAGAATGGGTGATGGATCAGGGATATCAACCGGCCTATAATGGGATTCTACAGTTCTACGGTCTTCCATTGGTCTTTGGTTTTGTTGGACGTCGACAAGAACGTTATCGACGTTCTCGTCTTCTGAATTAATTATTTCTTCTTCCACGTTTACTTTCTGAGCAATATTTTTAGTTTCGTTTGCTTGAGTTGTGGCTCGCCTATTAGATCTAGCGGTTTTTTCTATTTCTGGATCAAACTTTAAAGGTGAAATTCTACCAGAATATCGTGTGTGCATAAACCTATGAGGGCTAGATGAAGAACTAGAATTAGAAACTTTCTTTTTGGTGAGAATCGATGCTTGCGCCACGATTCCCTTTTTCTTAATAACTTAGGCAATAATTAAAGCTTAAAAACTAATTAAATAGAATAATAGCAAATAAATAAATTTAAACTAAATTAAATAAGCAAATTAAAGCAAATAAGCAAATAATTTGAGATTAACTAAATTAACTAAAGAAAAATTAAGTAACTAAACTAAAAGCTAATTACTAAAATACGTGATTTAAGCGCAACCGCTCCCCGGCAACGGCGCCAAAATTTGATCCGAGTGTCGTTAACCCGTCAAAAAAACAACTAAATACCTTAGAAGCTAGGGTAAGTAGGGATCATATCCACAGAGAGCGAGAGGTTAAATGCATGTATTCGAGTGACTAGCGTTGTAAATTAAATAATTTGAAGAGATTGATTGGTTTGTAAAGGGTGATTACTTGAATTATAAAATTAATTACTTACGAAATTTGTAAAAAGAAAACTCAATGAAATTGTTTGATTAAATAAAATACGAAGATAACCATTCCCGGATTCCACAGTTAGCTTTGTATTTAATTTTATAAAAACGATGTAAAGATTACATAGACATAATCTTTGTGATAATTATTTTTGAATCGTTACGTGATCATGGGCATAGCGCGTGATACGTTTGATTACTCGTCTTAATTAAATAATTAACTCGGCATGAGTAACAAAATATCAACGAACTATCTTGCGAAACGCAACCAAACAAATAACAATCATTCGTTTACAATCTAAACATAAATAATAAAACCATGCAAACATAAAGTAATCGTTCGTAAAATTAAACACTTAGCGTTGTGCTTCCTCCGAGAATGATTATGATGAGACTAGCCGGACATCGTTGGTGCAATACTCAAGAGTTGTGTATCCATCTTCATAGCCAATGTCGTAGCTTGGTTCATGTGCTCTTCGTACTTGTGTTCGCTCAAACGGGGTCCTTTACCTTAGCTTTCTTCTCCAAAAAACGCTCTTTTTCTTTAAAACTCTGACTTTATATATATAGGGAAAGCTGGAAAAACCCTAAAAACGGCTGGACATTATTTTAATGGGTTGGGCGCAGCCGTAGGCGCAGGCCTGCGCCCCCCCTGCGCCTGTCTGTAAAATCCGTATTTTTGTGAATTAATTTCTTCTGCTGAGCACGTGGTCTGGGCGCAGGGCTGCGCCCCTCTCTGCGTCTGGCTCTGAAAATTTGTCCTTTTTTCGCCAATTTAGACCGGATTTTATTTACCAGTACAAGCACAGAATTTATTCAATAGTCGCACATTCTACGACATTTTCTTTCTAAAAACAACTCTTTTATATCTAATAAACACGATAAATTTTAACCCGATCATGGGGTACTTTATGATTCTGGTTGAAAGCCCAAGGAGAAATAATAATAACTAAAGTTACATAACGCACCCACTGTGAGTGCTTAGGATTGTATATGTCTACTCTTATTTATCGTTAGCTGTTTTTCATTAAGGCATGTTGATTCATTTCGTTTTGCATTCTACTAACTGGCGTTTGTGTTGATGCACATTGTTGCTTGTTGCATGTCCGTATTCTTTGTTGTGCATCATTTGATGGGCTTGCGAGCCATAATTGGTAAATCGATGCTACCGTGGCTATATGACCTGGAGCTGATCCCTCCGAGGTCCCGATGGGCAGGTGTAGCAAACCTCGATGGTATTTGTCGTCTCAATTGAATGTGTGATTCCGTGCAATGGCATGATGGAGCTGCGACTCGTTTCCGTACTTCGTGTATGAAGAGAGTATACGGTGTGTTTTGCTGGTGTTACTCTTGTGTGCTGCATAAATATCTGTAGAATATATAATCTATGTACTCACTAAGCTTTGCTTACCCCGTAGTTGCTCACATTTTTACAGGAAAAGGAAAATCCGCTGCCGGACCTTCTAGCTAGGTCGTTTATTGAAGTTTTTGAGGACCACTACTACTCAATCGGTAACTGAAACATGGGAGAAATGTTGTAATATATATTTGGGATGTTGTAATAATTCATTAAGTATGTAGACTTAGTCTGGATCCTTGTAGCACCATAGGGTGTTTGGCTCTTGTACATTATTTATGTATTTTAATTTTTCGTATTGTACTAAGTATTCAGATCATTATGTAGTGTATTATGTATGGTGAATAATCATGGATGTTATGATTACTGTTAATGTGGAAGGGCGTCACACCTAGCGAGTTCTCGGATGCGCTAAGTGTGAGAAGCGTGGACACTTTATGTATCTGTGTCATAGTGGACGTCGAAGCCAATCACAATCGTCAGACGGTGGTTCAACGATGAAGAGTTCAGCTGCAACGCCAACTGCTAGGACTCGAGCATTCCAAATAACAGCAGAGGAAGCAAAGGAAACCCTAGATGTGGTTACTAGTATGTTCTTACTAAATTCTATACCTGCTCAAGTACTATTTGATTCCGATGCGAGTCGTTATTTTATATCGACCCCTTTTGCTCGAAGACTGTCCAAATCTCCATCAAAGCTTTTCGTACTACTTGATATAGAGACGTCCATTAATAATTATGTTATGGTTGATTGTGTGTATCAAAATTGCACTCTACTTGTCAACAATATCGTATTCAACCTTGATCTCATTCCGATTCCATTAAAAGAGTTTGACGTTATTGTCGACATGGACTGATTAATGAATAACGAGGCTACTATCGTCTGCAACCGCCGAATCATCAGAATCAAGACTTCAAATGGCCGAGTGTTAGAAATCGATGGCAACAAACGAAAGGGGCCCATTGCTTCATTTCTATTGAGAAAGCGTGCAAGTATCTGTCTAAGGGTCATGAGTCGCATCTATGCTATGTATCATTTGAATTCGTCTCTATAATTTCCATTAATTAGTTTCTGATATTCCGATTGTCTGCGAGTTCCCATAGGTATTTCCAGATGATATCTCTTGAGTTCCACCAGAACGTCAAGTCGAGTTCGGTATCAACTTAGTTCCTAGTGCGGCTCTAATTGCCAGCGCTCCTTACAGACTTGCGCTTGCAGAATTGCAGGAGATGTCAAAACAATTGCAAGAGCTGTTAGAGAAAGGATTAATAAGACCTAGTTCATCTCCATGGGGTACACCTGTGCATTGACTATTGTGAGTTGAACAAAGTCACTATAAAAAACAAGTATCCTCTGCCCAGAATCGATGATTTATTTGATCAGCTACAAGGAGCAAGTTATTTCTCCGAAATTGATCTTCGTTCTGGGTATCATCAGCTAAAAGTCAAAGAAGAGGATATCCCAAAGATAGATTTTCGAACAAGATATGGTCATTATGAATTTCTCGTAATGTCATTTGGTCTAACAAATGCACCAGCGACGTTCATGAATCTCATGAATCACGTGTGCAGGCCAATGCTGTACAAGTCAGTTATCGTGTTCATAGATGATATTCTGATTTACCCCAAAATGGTGGCTGATCAAGCTGTTCATCTGCGTGAATTACTAGAGCTATTGAGAAAAGAAAGGCTCTATGCAAAATTCTCAAAATGCGAGTTCTGGCTCAGACAGGTATAACTCTTATATTGTCTCGAGCCATTTCCTAAACGTTCTTTGTCTCAATAAAAACTTTAAATTCTACTTTATTATTTTTATTGATCCAATTCCCTGGCCATGTCATATTTGGCAAAGGTATTTCAGTTGATCCGTCTAAAGTCGAGGCTGTTCAGAAGTGGCAAACGCCTCGAAATGCCTATGAAATACGAAGTTTTCCTTGGATTGGTTAGTTACTACCGGTGATTCATTAAAGACTTCTTGAAGATTGTTGTACCACTTACAATGCTAACATGAAAGAACACACCTTTCGTATGGTCTGATAAACAGCAAAAAGCTTTTGAGACTCTGAAGCAAAATCTTATTCAAGCGCAAATCCTATCTCTTACCAGAGGGCAATGATGACTTCGTTGTCTATATCGATGCATCTGGTACAGGTTTAGGTTGTGTCCTCATGCAAAGGGGAAAAGTCATTGCCTACGCTTCAAGGAAATTGAAAGATTACGAGAAAAGTGCGCCAACTCATGATCTTGGGTTGGCTGCCGTTACCTTTGCACAAAAAATCTGGTGTCATTATCTCTATGGTACTAGGTGTCAGCTTTATACTGACCATAAAAGCCTCAAACACCTCTTTACTCAAAAGCATCTGAACATGAAACAGCGACGGTCTTTGGAGCTTATCAAGGACTATGATTTTGAGATCCTATATCATCCTTGCAAAGCCAACATGGTCGTGGATGCTTTGAGTAGAAAAGTTTATCCAGAAAAGTGTTGCTATGCCCTGACCCCTATTGTGTTCTCTTCTATTTCTATAGAAGACATGAAATCTGCTAAATCAGAAGCATTGAAAGAAGAAAACCTCTGTTGTGAAAATCTTAAAGGACAACTACAATTTCTTTCTATGAATCATTTGGGACTTCAATGTCTCAAGGGAAACCGAATCTGGATTCCTAAGTATGGTTCTGTTCGCAACAATCTTCTATATGAAAAATGTACTTCGATCTTAAAGCTTATTATTGGTGGCCAGGAATGAAGAAAGACATCGGTCAGTTTGTAGAAAGCTGCAAGGTCTGTAAAATGGTTAAGGCAGAACATCAGAAACCCTTCGGGAATATGCAACCTCTACCAGTTCTTGAGTGGAAGTGTGAACATATAACCATGGATTTTGTCAAGAAATTGCCTAAACCAAGAGACAGCATGGCTCAATCCAGGTAGTCGTGGATCGTTTAACGAAGTCAGCTCACTTCATACTGATGAAAGAGACGTATTCTCTCGATAGACTAGCACAAATGTACATCACCGAGGTCATTTCTCGTCACAGTGTGCCGAAGTCTATAGTCTCTGATCGTGATAGTCGTTTCACTTCGAGATTCTAGAAAGCGCTGCAAGATGGGATGGGTACTCGAATTTCCATGAGTACAACTTATCACCCTAACGCAGATGGCCAAAGTGAACGCACTATCTTAACTCTTGAAGATATGCTCCGTGCCTGCATTCTTGATCTGGGTGGTAACTGGGATGAATATTTTCCTTTGGTCGTGTGTGTATGTGTTTTCATGTCATCGAGATGTACCGAAACCTTGCAAGGTTTTGGTACTGTTGAAACCCACCTACCGAAACAGTCACAGTATTGAGACCCACCTGAGATATATACCGAAACCTTGTGGCTATCGAAACCATTTGAGGATTTCTGAAAAATACCGAAACCATCAATATAATATCGAAACCATTTGGTTTCGGTTCTTTTTGTTTTTTTCGGTAATATGCATGCATGTGTGTGCTGCGTACATTACAAAACAATTCACAGCAACATATGTATACATAAATATGTATATATCTCAGATGTGTGTGAACCCAAAACAACAGTCAACTCCATTTCCTTATTAAACATATAATTAGGTGTGTGTGTGTGTGTAATGTACACGAAAGAAATAGAACCAGCGGCCCCTTTTCATTTCTTGTCTTTTGTTTCTCGGATGTGGTGTGTGGAAACAGAAACAACAACATTTATATATATAAATACAAATCTTGAATGTGTATGTGACTTAAATAACAACAACAATAGCCTTTCCTTTTATGTATAAGTTACCTAAGTGTGCAACCTTTTTATACTTACATTCATTCATATACATACATAAATTCACAAAACGGCATTAGAATAAAGTAAAGGAACACATGTATGAGTGATCATATACAATTAAATATTAAAGTAGGTGTTATGAAAATAAATATTAGGCATGATCATAACACTTAGATTACATTTATATAAAGCATTATGTTGGCACACCCGGTGTGACGACAACAATCTAGTTTTGTAATAGGTAGTCATTTGTAATAGATAGGGCCTTATTAATACAAGTCATGATTGTTTGTTCATATTTATGTCTTAAGTTCATGATTGTGTATTGTGTTCATGTTTGCATGTTAAGATCATGATTGTTAGATAAGTTCATGAGATATGAACTTATGGTGATAAGTTCATGATGCATGAACTTATGGTGATAAGTTCATGAGGCATGAACTTATGAGAATAAGTTCATGAGGCATGAACTTATCACCATAAGTTCATGAGGTATGAACTTATGGTGATAAGTTCATGAGATATGAACTTATGAGAATAAGTTCATGGGATACGAACTTAGCCCTGATAAGTTCATACGAACTTATCTGCATGGGCTTGAACTTATAAGTTCGTTGGCTTGGGCCATGCACGAACTTAAGGGTTATATCATGAACTTATCTTTGCAAATTGATAATTACTAAAACGGACTTTTTGAGAATTCGTGAGAGACGGAGTTTCAGACGAATTTAGAGAGTTTCAGAGCGAACCAAAGGAGCAATACATCTTGTGAGGTCGATACTCGTTCGGCTAGCATCATGTTTGGCTCCGTGTTCCCATGTGTGTGTTTGTGATCGATCCGTTAACATCAAACGAGGCTTCTGCACTCATTTGATGCCGTCACGCCTTGATTGGATCTGTAGAGGGTGGACCTTACAACTGGTATCAGAGCTTACAATTGAGTGTTCTTCGTGTTTCGTTGAACATTCAAAGGTTTCTTGGCGTTTTTCCTGATAAATCTCATTTTCTCGGAGTTTCTTCGTTGATTGGAGCAGTTCTTATAGTCTATAATCATCTTAGTTCATCTATTCAGTGGAATTCATCATATTTAGCCTTAAAAATATGTTGAATTAATATGAGTTTTGAAAAAAAAAAAATCAAATTTTGGAAGTTTTCACGAACTTGCGGTGCACGAAGTTAGTAGGAATTTAAGGCTTCACGAACTTGTCAGTGACACGCTCCTCCACGAACTTGCGGTGCACGAACTGGTCAGATTTCATGAACTTGTCAGTTTAGGGTTCTACGAACTTGACTTGCTAAGTTCGTACGAACTTGTTATTCCACGGACTTGTCAGGAACAAACTTGTCAGAAGCGAACTAGGGATTCACGAACTTAGGTCTCACGAAATTAAAATTCAAACGAACTTATTTTGTTTTTAAATTCGTACGAACTTATCATAAGTCCGTACGAACTTACTTAAAATTTATTTTTAAAATTTATTTAATTTAAGTTTGTGAAACAAAAGTCTTCGAGAATGTCTAGCTTACACAAATTCATGGAAATGGACCACGAAGTGGGTAAACCAAACTCCCCACCAAAGCTTATGAAGATCGAGGATTATTATTGGTGAAAGGATAGGTTTGCGGACTTCGCTCGGTTTAACGATATGCGCATGTGGATATGTATCGATGAAGGGTATGTTCCCCCTACTCAGGAGCTCGAGGGCAGGATGAAAGTTCTATCCTATCAACAAATGAAAGATGAGGAAAAGAAAATTTATGAAGCTGAAAATCGGGCTCTGTCTTCAATTAATGGCTTTACCTTTGGAAATTTTACATACGTTTAAACATCACGGAACCTCTAAAGAACTCTGGGAGGCTTTAGAAAAGAGGTATGAGGGAAATCCACGGGTGAGGAAGGGGAGAACGGAATTGTTGAAGCAACAGTTTGCGATCTTTAAGGGTCTGAAGAATGAAAATTTGGATGAGGTGATCACAAGATTCTATCATCTTCTGACCAAGCTGGATAATTACAGAGTTGATTATCAAGAATCATAAAAGATTGACAAACTTCTAGATGCGTTACCGCCAAAATGGGAGATGTACACTGCTCCGATCAAGCATGATCAAGAGAAATTAGACACTCTCACTCTTGAAGAAGTTATTGGGACACTGAGAGCTTATAACTTTAAGATACAGAAGAAGGAAATGGAATACGATCAGGTACAAGATCCTGAGACGTACTTCAGTAAGTCTAAGCCATCAACTTCTAGTGTATGTAAGTCTGGAGCTACAACGTTGTATTCTGGAGAAGAAGAAGGTATACCAGTAGAAGCTGAAGAATCTAATGGTAGGGCCTTTCTAGGGTTTTCAAAACCAGATGAGCAACCACAAAGCTCAGGGGTCTTCATCTCAAGGATACACAAAAATGCCAATGAGTGCTAAGATGGCAGAGTAGCAACTACAGCTTCTAGCATCGTTTATAGCAGCATACGGTAACTGTATTCAGGGAAAGATCAATGATCCAAATCTATGGGAGGAAGATTATGATCAGGTAGATGCTGATGATCTAGAATAGATGGACCTGCAATGGCAACTGGCCATGGTCACACCGAGGGTGAAGAGGTTTACGAAAAAAACGGGAAGAAACCTTAGTGTGAACAATGTAGGTTTTGATAAGTCGAAAGTCAAGTGTTACAACTATCAGGTGTTGGGAAACTTTGGGAGAGAATGTCAGAATCCAAAGATGGAAAACTACCAACACCCGGGTCGTCAGAATTCAACCAGTTCAGGGAATCAAGCTTCAGTGGCTGGGTTACTAACAAACGTATCTTCTAACAAGCAGTTAGATGGTACTTATGATTGGAATTCACATCCAGAGACAAACACTAGAGCTTTTATGGCTGAAGTGACTAATACTGATAGTGGATCAGAAGAGGAAAAGAAGGAGGATACCCAGCAGTCCGACTCAAATCCATTGGTTCTGGAAAAGTCTGAGGAGCTGACGACTTTGGAGTTTGCAGCTCAGATGGTCAACGTTGAATCTGATCGGATAAAGGTATCTCTTAACTTTTCTACTTTTCATGATTTATATGTTTTATGTACTACGATAAATGATAAATAGAATTTAGTGCTAGAATCAAACTCATCTATGACAGCTCAAATTCAGTCTTTAAAATATGATAATGCTAGTCTATTAGACATTAAGGAAGATCTTAGGGCTAAAATGAAAACTGATGCTCAAGATGTAATAATTCTGAAAGACAAATTGAGCGAACAATGTGTCAGGATGGAACTAATTTATGAGCATGTAGAATCACTGACTAAGGAGATCTCCCTTAAAGATGTAGAGTTAGTAGAAGCTAGAGTCAAGGTTGCTGTGGCAAATAGTAAAATTGAGAAGTTTAGGAACTCATCCTTGACCTTAGGCAAAATCTTAGATTTGTAGAGACATTCTAAGAAACCAATTGGCCTAGGATATTAGGATGTGCCTCCTCCTTTCAATAGCAACTATGTGCCTATCCCTCAGGATGAGACCAAGGAAACGGTTAAATCAGAGGAAGTAAAGGTAACTGAGTCGACAAAGGTGTCAACAACTACTTCTCAGGTTAAGAAAACGGTAAAGTTTGTGCAGTCTAGTAGTGTGTCAAAACTAGAAGAAGCAAAAACTGTAAGTGATAATAACCAAGATGAGTGGAACAAGGCTATCGATACAAACAAACATGACATTAGTGAGACATCAAAGTCAAAGAGTGCTTATAAGAATTCTATTGACAAGATGTCTTGCTTTAAATGTCATAAAAAAGGTCATGTTGTATTAGGTTGTCCCTATAAGAAACCAGAGTCTACACCAATCATAGTGAAACAAGAACAACAAACCTTGCAAACACTGCCTAGTAATGCGAGCACGAGTAGTTCTCAAAATTTAGAGAAGAACTCGAATGTGACATCACGAGTAGGTGGTAAACAACCACCACTGTCTATCAGACAAAATGAAGGACCTAGGAATAATTCACCGAATAGATTCCCAAGTCAATCAAGGTCTGGCCCCCAACCTGTCATTAGGAATCATACACCTAAGAGGAGTTACACTCCAGTTAGGTCTCATACTCCTAACAGACATCAGATACCTAGTTGAGCCCAGAATTATAACACTAAGATGCATTATAACAGAAATTACTTTCAGGCTGTACAGCAAAGGACAATGCAAAGGCCAAGAGTGGATGTTAATCACTCAGCTCCACAACCGGTTCTTGCTCAAAAACCTAAGTCACCTGAAAGGAGAGATGAGTATTTGAAAGAGTTCAAGTTTGTGGATGAGAACGGTATTACCAAGTCAGTCATGGCTTGGGTTCCTCGTGATAACTAATTTATTTTGTTTCATGTGCAGGAGTTAACTACAGGTCTAAACAACAAGTGGTTCATAGATAGTGGTTGCTCTCGACACATGACTGGGGAGAGAAGTCTACTGATAGACTTCAAAAGTGGGTATAAGGGATTTGTCTCATTTGCTGGGAATAAAGGAGGCGATATCACTGGATTAGGAACGGTCACTAATTGGAAAATCACTCTCGAGCAAGTCTACTATGTAGAGAAACTTGATCACAATCTCATTAGTGTCTCTCAAATATGTGATAAGCAACATTTAGTGCTTTTTACTGAGAAGGAAGCGCCAGTGCTAAAGCCTGGATTTAAGATTTCGGAAGAATGGATAATGATGATGGCTCCAAGGAAGAATGATCTGTATATTATGGATATGACCATAGCAGAATCTTCGATGAGGTTTACATGCTTATTGTCCAAAGCTTCAGAGTCAGAATCTTTGTTGTGGCACAGGCGAATGACTCACTTGCACTTAAGGAAGATGAATTTCGTCACTAAAAATGGGTCTGTGCAAGGTGTTCCACTGAAGAGCTTCCAATTTGAAGACAAATATGTGCCGTGCAAGAAAGGGAAACAACATAAGAAGGCACACAAATCAAAGAATCATAACTCAATCTCCTCCACCTTTGATCTGCTGCATATGGATCTCTTCGGTCCAATCAACAAAAAGAGTATAGGTGGGAGTTGGTATTGTTTGGTTATCACTGATGATTACTCACGATTTTCCTGGGTTTTCTTTCTAGGTACAAAGTCTGAAACAGCACGCACGCTGATTGGGTTCTTAGACCAAGTTGAGAACTCTTATGGGAAAAGAGTAAAACGTAACAGAAGTGATAATGGAATAGAGTTCAAAAATGCAGTATTGGTGTATATTGCCTAACTAAAGGCATAGTGCATCAATTTAGTGCACCATATGAGCCACAAGATAATGGGGTGGCAGAACGGAAAAACAAGACATTGATTGAGGAAGTAAGGACTATGCTTTTGGATTCAAAGCTTCCCCCTATGTTTTAGGGGAGGCAGTCAATACCGCATGTCATGTGTTAAACAGAGTCCTTACTGTCATATCTCTGAACAAAACCTGTTATGAGATTTTAAATAAACGTTCACCGAATTTAGTGGTTTTGAACCATTTGGGGTGCCATGTACTTTATTAAAAACGAAACATCAACCTAAGTTTGGTGAAAAGGCAGACGAAGAATACTTCCTAGGTTATGTCCCTAATTCACCGAGCAAAAGGGTTTTTAATAAAACTACTGGTACTGTAGAAATTGTGTTTAACATCGATGTAACCAGTTATTTACATGAACCCCAAATAGCTCCAGAATGGTTATTTGATTATGACTCTGTGTTTGAATCATTTAATATTCCTTTTAGTGGTGATGCAGGAACTATGGAGAATGACTTCTCAACCTTAAATCTTAATGACGAGGGTATAATTTTTTCCAATTTGAGCATTCCTATGACATCTGAAGAACCATCGTCGCCTATTGATGTGAATCAGACAAATAGTCCAGCCTCAGAAGACAGTGATCACGAGGAGGATGTTCTGTCTGAAGTCACACTCCCACTAGGCGAAATAGGATCTAATTTGGGAGACAATCTTTAGGGTCGATGCAGTAGAAACATCGAAAATACATAAGGATCACCCACTTGAGGATACTCTTGGGAATCCAAATGCTGGTGTGAGAACTCAGAGTAATGTGAATATTAACACAGTGTTGTTATCGATGATCAATGATTCCGAGGCATTTCACACTTGTCTGTATTCTTGTTTCATCTCACAAGTGGAGCCGAAGAATGTACAAATGGCTCTAAAGGACAATTCTTGGGTTGAAGCTATGCAGGAGGAACTGTCACAGTTCAAGAAACTACAAGTGTGGGAGTTAGTGCCTTTGCCTCATGGAGAAGTTGCATTAGGGATCAAATTGGTCTTTAAGTGCAAAAGGGATAATCGAGGCATTGTTACTCGTAACAAGGAAAGACTGGTAGTCAAGGGGTTCAACAAAGAAGAAGGGATAGATTACAATGAGGAGTTTGCACCAGTAGCAAGGCTTGAAGCTATCAGATTGTTTCTCGCGTTTGCATCCTTCAAAGGCTTCAAAGTTTATCAACTAGACGTCAAGAGTGCCTTGTACGGGAAAGTGAAGGAATTGGTGTATGTCGAGCAACCGTTAGGGTTTACGGATCCTAAGTATCTATACAGAGTATATAAATTGGATAAGGCTCTGTATGGATTACATCAGGCACCTAGGGCGTGGTACGAGACTCTATCTACTCATCTCTTGGAAAACGGGTTCAAGAGAGGGAGAATAGATAGTACACTGTTCCTTAAGTGGAAGAATGAGGATTTTCTGCCGGTACAAGTTTATGTGGATGACATTATCTTTGGGTCATCAAATGAACACCTGTGCAAGGATTTTGAGAAGGTTATGAAGTCTAAGTTTGAGATGAGTTCGATGGGAGAGCTGAATTTCTTTCTGGGATTACAAGAACAACGAAAGGGGGGATGTTCATTCATCAGAAGAAGTATGCCTATGAAATATTAGAGCGCTTCAGGATGGAAGGAAGAAAACTCACAGCACATTTCAGTACTCCAATTCAAGTCAATCACAATCTCGGACCGGGTACCGATAGTGATGTTGATGTGGATCCGACGTTATATCGGGCCATGAACGGATCACATATGTATTTAACTGCTTCTAGACCTGGCATTATGTTTGCTGTTTGTATTTGTGCCAAGTTTCAAGCTAACCCCAAGGAGATGCACATGAAAGCTGTGAAGCGGGTTCTGAGATACCTGAAGTCAAAACCGAAGCTTAGTCTTTCGTATCATGCTGATAGAGATATGGAATTGGAAGCTTACACAGACTCGGATTATGGAGGGTGCAGCTTGAATAGCAAATAAAAAACGGGTGGTTATCAGTTCTTAGGAGGGAGACTGGTGTCCTGGCAATGCAAGAAACAAACTTCGGTAGCCGTATCAACATGCAAAGCCGAATATGTAGCTGCAGGTATTTGCTGTTCACAGGTTCTGTGGATACAACAACAATTGCAGGATTACAGTTTGACTTATACTCATACTCCCATTAGGATAGACAATCAATCCACGATCTCTATAACCAATAATCCGGTAAAGCACAGTAAGACTAATCACATATATATACGTCATCATTTTATTCGTGACGGTGCAGAGAAAAACCTGATTAAATTGGTAAAAGTTCCAACAGAAGACAACTATGCAGATCTGTTCACAAAAGCATTTGATAGATCACGCATTGAGTTGTTAGTCCAACTAAATGAGATGCGAAATTCAGAGTAACCTGACCGCAGTAGATAATCTTTCTTTTAAATTTTTTAAGTTTTAGTTTGTCTTATTAGTTAATTTACTTAAAAAAAAAAGAAAAAAGAGAGAAAAGCATAAAAAAAGAGAAAAATGAAAATAAAGAGAGAAGTCTTAGAGTCTAAGGTTCAACATGACGAGATTTAGCAAAGTCTAACAAACTCTAAATGTTAAACTGTCACACATAATGCACTATAAAATCTCAGTGACGTACATAATGAAGGTCTGATGTGTTTGTAGACATAAAACATGAAAGTTTTCCTAAAAGCTAATAAAGCAATCAAGAAAATGTCATACGTGTAACTAACTTAGATGTATGACCAATAGGTCTTAATTTCTGTGTTAGAGGCTCACATACAATAATTATGAATGAGGTATGTAAATCAATCTGGGGGATGTATGGCTTCATCAAAATACATCTTAAATAAAGAGCAAGTATGAGATGTAAAGAAAGTCAAGACATGTCGCTTTGTTGTACGTAAGTACAGACTTGTCACCGCTGTTTTGACTTAATATAGTAAGATATGTCGCTGTGTTGTACGTAAGTACAGACCTGTCACCGCTATCTTGGCTAAATAAAGAAGTATTCTCTACCCTAAGACAAACTAAGACACTCTGTTGTATGTAAATACAGAACTGTGTCCGACGTTTGCCTTTTAAAGATGATTTGCAAATACCAAAAAGTCATATGATTGTATGTCTATCATGATCACAGAAGTATGTATAAGTGTACGACACGTAAGGTGATTTCTTGGTAAATAAAAAGGCCAAAGGAAAATTCTAAGTGTTGCGTGTTAAGGGGACAAGAATACCGACAATCGACATGGTATGTATGTTACAACAAACAATAAAGGTGTTAAAATTCCAAAGTGTGAAAGTGCAACACCAATAGTGAGTTGGCAAAGCTATCTGATTGAACCTTCTATGACTCTCTCACAAAAATAGTTAGTTAGTTTAATTTTATTTTTGAATTCTTGCAATTTATTTTTATTTTTATTTTTACTTTACTTTAGTTTACTTTATTTTTATTTTTAGTTTACTAGGTAAATCTTAAATAAATAGGATCGAGGTCAGATACTAGAATGCATTTAAGTTGGGAAAACAACAGAGGCCTGATAATTGTTTGCTTAATGTGAAGTGTTCCGTAATAAGTTGAAAAAGTTGCAAAACTTGAAAATTTTGAAAATTTTTCAAAGTTTTTCAAAATTTCAACTTAAGTTCGTGAAAACCTAAGTCCGTACGAACTTATGAGAATAAGCTCGCACGAACTTAAGTCAACTAAGTTCGTAGACTAGTGGGTGGGGCCTATAAATAGTGGAAATGCATTAACTTCGTTCACCTACTCACAAACATATTTCCTCACGAACTTACCACAGCGACTACGAACTTGTCGTGCATTCTGTGATTTTGTTCCTGTTTCACAAATCTCTTATGGTTCCCTCTCGAACTTCCATCTATTCACTTTAGGTTTACTTCTAAACAACAAAGTAAGTAATAGTTGGGAGTTTAAAGGACTTTTATCGTGTATTTTTAGGTTTAGATAACCGAAAAACTAGGTGTTATAAACACTAAGTTTAAGGCTATAAAACTTAAAGTGGAACATCAATAAACTCGATTAGAACCTTTTAGGACTAGATTCATGGATCAATTAAGTCTAAAAAGTGTTAAATTTGGAGTTTTGTTGTTAAAATGCCGACCACGAACTTAAGGCCTGTAAGTACGTGCGAACATAATTCAAAATATCTACAAGTTCGTACGAACTTATTCAGACTAAGTTTGTGCGAACTTACATATAAGTTCGTAGGTCTCTAAGTTCGTACGAACTTATCTATGTTCGTGCAAACTTATTTGTTTTCAAAAATCCAGTTTTTCAAATTTTAACTGTTTATTGCATGTGCAGAAATGGCAGACCGTGCGTTCGTTAATAAGCACAATATGGCGGTAAGCATAGATTTGCAGGCACCAGAGGCAGGCCAATACAGGGAAATTCTGAAAATTTTGACGAGATCTCGGGTAGTGTACGCGTTGACTCACAGTCCAACACTGATGATACAATACATTCATCAGTTCTGGAGTACGCTACACTTAGACAGCTCGGCAGTGCCCACAGTTCTCCGAGTGATAGTTAATGACCAAGCAATTGCTTTCTCCGCTGAAGATCTGAGAACAATTTTGCATTTGGGAACTGAGGCACAGGAAAGTGGTCCAATCGATTTTCCAGCTCCACTAAGACAAGGAGCTTTTCAACGTATGGGGTATGTACTGGATTTGGCCAAGCCATCCTATGTTAAAAGCAGGTTGATTGGGAAATGGAGATATTTGATGCACGTACTGCTAGTGTGTCTAGCTCCCAAGAAGGCAGGTTTCGATGTGATGACATCCAAGTTGAAATCAGGGATGATCTCACTGGTGTATAATAAGCCTTACAGTTTCTCGAGCTTCTTCTATGCTGAGTTTGCTCATCAAATAACAGCGCCAAGTCGGGAGCGATTTTTGTTGTATCCGCGGTTTGTTATGATGATAATCCGCCACTGCTTGCCGGATTTTCCACCTTCTCCTGAGGTGGTTGTTGTCGTAGGTATTGATAACAGGATTTTTGCTGACTGCCAGTCTCATAGCCAGAGAAGGGCTGAGAACGTTCGACCGCAAATTACTCCGCTGTTCGGAGCTCTGCTTGATCCAAATTACGTTGCTCTAGCCGGAGACGAATAGATGGATAATGAGCAACAGGGTCCAGAAGCAGCTCAAGAAGCAGTTGCACCAGCACAGCGAGTGCCGATTCCAGCATAGGCAGCAACGGCTTCTCTCCTGAGAGTCCGAGCTGATCAGAGACATGAAGCGTTAGAAGACATTTTTTCTTACGGGGGAGCAGCTCAGGCAGCTATCGCCGAAGAATTGATTCAAGATATCCTTCACCCTCTTGAAGCTCCGGGTAACATTTTTGAAGATATTGACAATTATCAGCCAGAAGATGATACTGTGGCTGTGGAGACTGAGTCTGAGACAGAGTCAGACATAACAAGAGATCTAAGGGAGGCAACAAACCCTATGACGACTCTGGGTCGTTATTGTTCTAGACTCGTAGTGCTGCCACAGACTGAACAACAACAGTATTGGCGTCTACAAGATGAAGATGATGATGTAGCATATGAGCCCGACGAAGAGGCTTTGGTTGCATGACATCAAAGGGCAAAGAGACAGAGGATAGATCAAGCAATGCCTTCCACCTCGGCATCCATCCCACCAGAAACCACCACAACCACTCCATCCACATCCACACCATCCGACAACCAAAGTCTTCTCCAACTGAAAGCTCAAGTTGATAATCAGACGGTTCAAATAGTGGCTGACCAACAACAAAAAAATTGCAACCCTTGAGGCCATTTTGGAGAAGCTGTTGAAAGATCGTGCAACTCAGGGGGAGAGTTGTAGAGAGGATGAGTTGAGGAAAAGTCAGAGGGATGATGAGGGAGACGACCACAGTGCAAGTAAAGACAGTGAGCTGACAGATCTTTCTAAACAACAGACTGCTCAGCTTACTGATCCTCCAAGGGGAGCCTGGATCATCAGGCACTGACAAGGGAAAAGGGCAAGTCTCCAGAAGCGACAGAGGTTATAGAAGAAGAAATAATTGAAGTTTTGGCCGGATTATAAGAAGATGAGATAAGGTTTGATTTTGAGGACTACTTAGATCAGGAAGATCTCGAGGGGAAGAATTCATTCCTGAAGATGTTCATGATTGGAAATCAGACGATGAGATAATTGTGGATAAAGATGATGAAGTGGTTATACAGAAGCAACCTGTCACGGAGCAATACGTGAATGAAAATCAGAATGTGATAGACATAGACATGCTGAGATCTGCATATAATGATGAGTCTGAATCTGATATGCCGGACAGGGAGTTGACTCAAGAAGAGAAAAGAAAATGGTGGTTTAGAAAAGAAGAGAAGAAGACTGACTTGGCAGTGAAGAAGAAGATGAAGCTGCCAAGTCCATAGGTGGAATTCTAAGCTGGTTCTTTGACAGAGAATTGTAGCTATTCATTCTTAAAAGAAAAGATGGACTACAGTACTTGAGAAGAAGGCTCAAAGACTTCAATTCACTGCCCAAGTGTGAAGAAAAGAGTTGGCTTGCAAAGAATTGATCAACCTAGGAGACGATCCTTAGGCTAAAGTTGTTGCTAAAATCATTAGAAAAGAGGGTTGGTCTGGAAGGTTTGAGAGAATTAAGCCAAGGGTTGGTAAACGGGTCATGGACGAAACAAGAATAGATCCTTTTACTGGTAGGCCATGGATCAAAATGTATTACAAACCCGTTAAATGCTTGAAGAAGGTCCCGTTAAAGACTATGCCACAAGACGTTCTGAGTAACTTGAAGTAATGGTACGTTGATAACGAGAGCTGAGACTATAATGGAGGATAATGATGAAAAGGTGATTTTGAAAGTATATGATCCCCTGCATCTTGTAAACCTCTCTCAGGGTGATCTGCAGAAGCTTCATGAATACACAATCTTCTTTCATGAAGGATGGAGTTCAGAAGGCAAGAAATACCAGAGAGTGGTTAAAGTTTGCGTTGAACAGGGTTTACATGCAGGTAGTAATTTAAATAGGCTTAGTTCTATAGATTAATGAATATCAACAAGAAGCTATCGTCAAGGGGGAGTCTGTTGGTACACCCAGTGTGACGACAACAATCTAGTTTTGTAATAGATAGTCATTTGTAATAGATAGGGCCTTATTAATAGAAGTCATGATTGTTTGTTCATATTTATGTCATAAGTTCATGATTGTGTATTGTGTTCATGTTTGCATATTAAGATCATGATTGTTAGATAAGTTCATGAGATATGAACTTACGGTGATAAGTTCATGATGCATGAACTAACGGTGATAAGTTCATGAGGCATGAACATATGAGAATAAGTTCATGAGGCATAAACTTATGGTGATAAGTTCATGAGATATGAACTTATGATAATAAGTTCATGGGATACGAACTTAGCCCTGATAAGTTCATACGAACTTATCTGCATGGGCTTGAACTTATAAGTTCGTGGGCTTGGGCCATGCACGAACTTAAGGGTTATATCATGAACTTATATTTGCAAATTGATAATTACTAAAAAGGACTTTCTCAGAATTTGTGAGAGACGGAGTTTCAGACGATTTTAGAGAGTTTCAGAGCGAACCAAAGGAGAAATACATCTTATGGGGTCGATACTCGTTCGACTAGCATCGTGTTTGGCTTCGTGTTCCCGTGTGTGTGTTTGTGATCGATCCGTTAACGTCAAACAAGGATTCCACACTCGTTTGATGCCGTCACGCCTTGATTGGATCCGTATAGGGTGGACCTTACACATTATGATATAAATGACATAACTACACATATGTAAAAGTATATTGAGCAATAAAATACCTATGAAAGCATGCTATTGTTTATATTTCACAAAATGAATAAGTACCATCGTAATGGATACATGCTTGAATGAATGAACATGCAAATGTAAGAATTTACAACCATTATATAAATCCTTGAAAAAGGGCATAAATGCTTATAAGTATTAGAATCATGTCAATTAAAGTCTAAAGCTAATGTTTTGCAAATGATCTGGACAGGTTCACATAATTATGAACAAAGTAATAAAGTCTAAAGTACTAAAAAGTGGTTCAGAGTTTGTAAAGCCAAGCCAAGTCCAGAAATTCAAAGTTTAAAATGAAATCCTGAGATAACCTAGGTGGGAGAGTAATCCGCTTGATAAAGCTAAATTCAACAGCTCAGCTTAATTCAGTAAAACTATGAGTTATAGATATTCAGCTTTACATGCTTGATTCTGGTTGAGACATATTGTTGTTCATGGCTTAATTGGCATTCATATTATGCTCAGTTGGATTGTAACCTGTGCTCACCATGGTTCGGTGATGCCCTGTGGACCATGATAGCTATTTGATATATCATCCTCCACACATTGAATTTAAAGTTCATTACAGTTATTGTTACAAATTGATATTGCTATCATGATTCTGCTTATTTATGCTTATCATCATTGCTTACATCTTTGATGTATTGTTTCAGCTTAGCATATTTAGCATTGTCGGTCTTTGTTCTAGATCTTGCTATGTCACCAGTTCTATTGAACTTGGTAGTTGATTACTCTGATGCTCCATCCACATAATCTACTGGTAGCTAGCCCAGTATTGAGTGGATAGCTTCCACTAAAAGCGTGAGCATGGCCAGGACATCATTCTACTCTTGTTTCTATGTCTCATCCTTGCGTGGCTGTGGCGGCAGTCAAGTTATATCACGCTATACCCACATTCCGCCTTGTTGTGTTTCATGTATTCTGATAAATCTATAATCTCACTAAGCCTTTCTTACAGTTGTTGTTAAATCTCTTTACAGGAAAAGATAAGGGAAAAGCACCTGCTGGACCAAGTTCATAGGTCTTACAAGATCAAGTTGAAGTTTACATAGACCACTACTCCAACGACTAATTGGTACAGATTTGAAGATGATAATTGTGGTGGTTTGGGTAGATTTATTTTGATTGTATGAGGATATGTATTAGACCAGCCTTGTACCCTTTATAAGTTTAATTTTGAACACTGTAACTCTGTATGATTACTAAATCTGTATTAATTTTTAATCCTAATAGTTGTACTGTAATTCTAATTCTGCAACTTAATTACCCTATCTTAGTTATGATTCATATCGTGTTGCATAATTGTGGGACCTAGACGCTTAAGACTACCCCGTAAGGGGTGGTCTTCACACAAACCTAAAAGGTTTGCACATGGAGGAGCGAAAAGAGTAGGGGTTTTCCCCATTTGCTCTGTTTTTTGTGTATAAACCTAGCTTTGATACCACTGTTGGGTTTTCTTATCATGTTCATAGAACATTCAAAAATCATATTCATGTTAGCGGAAGCAAGAAAACATAAAGATAGAATCTTTATTCAAAACCCAAGCAAGATCGTGTTTTACTTCAAGAACGAAAGCAAAAACGATACGAATATTCAAGAACATTAACAACAAGACGAATATGAATATCATTCCTTTGGGTGCGATTGATTGAGATCATCCTCAAGCATCCAACACTTAGCAAATGACCAACGAAGATGATCTCTAATAGTGTAACGACCGCAAATTATTGTAAATAATCTTACTTTAGAGCTTGTATTTATATAATGTTAAATTCAATAAAAGATATTAGATCTCTCTTAAATAAATAGAAACAGTAGTTCAATACCTAAATTAATAATTGGGTAAAAAATGAAAAAAAAAACGAAACAAAACAAGACAAAACATGTTGACTTTGTGAAAATGAGGTTACACCAAATGGGAAGCTATGACTTTTGTCCTTAATCCTCTTTGTTTGTCTTCCTTCCATTTAGTTGCATACTAATACCTCACACTCATCGTCAAACTTCTATTTAATATTCAAACAATCAAGTAATAAGTCATTAAGAAGATGTTTGGAGCTTTGGGTGTGAATTAAAGCAAGTAACTTACATTTTATATCTCAACTCCAAGTTTTCATCTCCATTCTTGAGGGATTCCTTGAACCAATCTTTGTAGTTGGTTTTATTTCACGAGTTCTATAATCATTATGTGAATCTTGAAACATGCTATTTGAATATGAAATAAACTCACGTCACTCATCCTCTTCCTTGTTTTCTATAAACTCCATTGAATTACATTCAAGTATAAGGTTTTAAGTTTTTATGTTTTTTAATCTGAATTTTGACATAAAACATAAAAGTGCTTATAAACATGATTAGAAGGTAAGTTTAGGCTTAAAATCACTATCTACATCTCTTACCTTTTAAAGCTTTTTTAACCCATCAATGATGAAATTATGTAGATAGAACCAAACTTGGAACTCATCATATAAAAGCAATTGAAATAATTTTAGGAATCATATAAAAACATTATTTGATGTTTAGTTTCAGATTTGGAGCCATTCATCATCTTATTTTGTTGGATCATGGAATGAAGATACTTAATGAGTTTAATTTAATTTTTTGGGCTTGCCAAATACATAGTTATTTGGACGGTTCGTTCAAGCAAATGATTCTTTAATGAATCATATATTTTATTTAGAAAAGAATTGTGTTTTAATATTAATCTAAGTATATTTAACGTATTTATAAATTAAATAGGTGATTATTATATTATTAAGAATTAAATATTTAGTCTATAGATTTCAGTTACTATGTTAATTAATAACTATGTTATTAATTGATAATTTAAGATGAAATTATTAGACAAACTTTAGCATCCTACTTTAAAAAAAAGTTAACAAAACACGAATATCAAACTAGTCATGATGGGTTCAGGACCTATAATTATTGGCTAAATAACCTAAAATTCCTAGTTTAATTTTAATCGTTTTGCTACATAATTAAATATTTAACGTACTAGTCCCTGAACCTTGAAAAATTAGACGAATCGAGGATTTTAATTTTAGAAAGATAAAAATAGTAAAAATTAAGCAATGTACTTTTACTATCAGGTCGTTAGTCGAGTGTGCCAGGTTCAGAAATTCTGTTGGTCAGGAATTCTTCAATAGTGCTTTGAATGGACAATTTTGGTATCAATGTAAGTTACAAATTTACTTGCATGAATGGTTATATATGTTAATGCATATTTGTCATATTTAGTTCATTTGTATCACCCTACCATCTTATCATCATTTTCATGATTATGTTAAACAGATGATATATTTATCATACCTTTCTGTTAGAAATCCATGGTTACGTGATATTGTAAATTCCCTGTATACATACTTGAACTATGTAATTTGGATTGGGTGCCGACGCTACTGTATGTAGGACGATTCGATTAGCCCCCAAGTCATACGGTTAAATCGGCATCAACTCGGATGAGGGGCGTATACGTATTAAACAGTACCAAGTCGGATGAGGGGTGCGACGTCATCTCGGATGAGTGGCGGGTAGGAAAATATTGAACTTTATGTTTCAATTCTATTCATGCATATTTACATATGTACTATTACGCTTGTAAATCTTGTTATTCTCTGGGCGATGACTTACCCCATTTGTAGGTATTTTATATTTCAGGTGGAATAGTTAAGAGTAAGGCACCAGTATGTGGCTGTTGACTTTAGATGACTGAGACGTTATTATTTTTGTATTCCTTTTATGAGTCGGGTGGAATCTTAGACGTCATTGACGTATAAACTCAAACTTATTTAGCGTACTTTGAAGGTTGTTTGTGATGTACTATTAACATGAGTGGTTGACTATATTTGATGATGGGTGACTTTAGAAAATTCAAATTATCCTGTATTTTTGAGGTATTATTGTCGTGAATTATGGAAACTTAGTTTTAAAAATATTCGGGTCCTTCAATATGATATCAGAGATAGGTTTTAGTGAATTTGGTACCATTAGGTGCTTATTAAACCATAGGATTGAATGATCACTGTTAGAATAAGTTTTGATTCATACGAGATAATACCTTGTAGAAACCCAAGGATCTTGGGTAGGGGTGAAATGGGATAGATGTGCTTATAACTATTAATATATCCTTGATATTCACTAAACTGAATCATAATGATGTTATTATTTTAGCATAATGTGTAACCGGTAGTTGATTCAGGTTGGACCTATAACAAGTTTGGGGGTGTGGAGTACACACTTGTATAAGGTTGGCCTGAATCAAGACACACGCTTCTTATTGTTTACACATAAAAACAAGTGGTTACAACCTTTGGCATTATGGTGGTTAATTACAACGTTTGGCTTTATGGTGGTGATTACAACATTTGGCTTTATGGTATTGGTTACAATCTTTGGCTTTATGGTGGTGGTTAGAACCTTTGGCTTTATGGTGATCAATTACAACATTTGGCATTTTAGTGGTTACAACCCTTGGTTTTTGGGGGTTACTTGCCAACATGCCTATATATACAAACTTTGTTCAATGACAAGTCTAGTAAAAAAGAAATCTTCTTGTGTATTATCCCACAACAAAATTTGGATACCCGGCTTTGGGCAAATTATTGTTGTCGGAAAGTGAATTTTCAAGATCATAAGATATCCAAGGCCAATGATTCTATTTATATTGTTTCTTACCAAACCCGAATACCCCAACAAATGACATAAGCCAAAACACACCTAAATATAAATATTCAAACATCAAGAAATTAAGTGATATCTCACGAGTATTAAATGTTGAGTCATGGTTAACAAAGTATGTCAAAATACATTAGTGAGATTTCGAGTACCACTAAGGTTACTAAGTGTTGCAACTAGTATCATGCTTGCTGATAGCGATGTACTATTCAACCTAATAGGAGATGGAGATACAATCAAATTTTTAGCCTTGCTGTTGTTTAAATACTTTTTGAAAATTCTATTGCTTGTATCTAAACTGAGTAATTGTGCTATAAGGTCCATCTAGAATAACTAAAACTAAAGAAATACTACGGAGAGGCTTGACTACCAATTACATAAGTCATCAATCGAGATGAAAATATAACCAATACACGTGTAATAAGCAATAATCAAGAAAGGAAATACTATAAGAAAAAATGTATCCGGAGTTGATGTGGGAGAACATTGACGTGTGATGTAAATATACAATTGTTAGATCCTTTTTAGTGACACTCATACATGATACCAGTTCCACACAATTTTGTGATTTGAGTTCTACTATAAGATGGTTACTTACATCTTTGTCACTGTCAATGTATCAATTCCTTACATCCATTTGATTCCTTGTCATGAGCTCATGATCATGCATTATCATGCTATCAATGTTATCGTGTGTGACACAATAGATCGTCATGCGGGTGCAATCGTCTCTGGATTTATTCACGCAAATGTGCGAGTCGTCTTCATAATAATTCATTATGGAATTATTTTGCTTCCCTGGTGCGAATTTAATAACTTGTCTTGTGTATGATTCCTTGAGTTTTCTATTGCTTTTCTTTTTATGCTTGCGGGCAAGAATGCTTGTTTATATTGTTGTTCGTTTCTTCTTGGTATCCGTGTTATGCGCAATAAAAAGTATCTGACAAACTCACTAAATGATCTACCTGGTGACAATATCAAAAGATGTATGGTGAATCCATATGGGAAAGTTACACAATATTAGTTACAATTTGAGAAGCTAATATAACAAGATAAGTAGTATCACTATTAAATCTAACATAATAAGTATTCACCAGTTAGCATTGAGAATTTGCTGTAGTACCGATGAGATAAACCTTGAAATTAATGAATCATAATTATTTTAGCTTCTATAACCCAACATAAGAGGATAACAATCATACATCCATCATATGAATAAGAAAGAATTAGATGGAGATAAAACCATAAGTAGATTACAAATTTTTTTATAGTCTCAATAAATTTCTCGAGACGCGTGAGCCATGAGATCGTGACATGAGTGTTATTCATAAAATAATCAATGGGTTGATTCTAACATAATGATAAGTAAACAATATCTAAATTATGAAAGAAACTCAAAACATTTTACGGTGGTATGTGGATCGAAGATAAATGAAAGTGAGTTATGTAGGTCCTAAAAGGTTTCCCAAGTATGTTGCTATAAGCTGTAGAGGGTGGTGGGTGAATACAACTATTTAGAATTTCAACACACTTTCTCAATGTTTGTATGTATATATATCAACAAGTGTTAATTACAAACAAGTTTGAACTGCGGAATAGTTCAAACTGAGATGACAGAAACAACAGATAGACAACTAATCTAAGACAAACTCAGACTAGTTACAATGAATTCACTCACTTAGATGCACTCACTATTTTTACAAGACAGACAGACAGCTTGAACAAGAAAAACTTGGACACACTCAACTATTCTTTTCTAAGTAGACCTTTCATGCATGAAAACACAATTCTATTGCACGTTCTGGATATTTCTCTCTTGGTTGTCTCACATTCCTTAAAAGCTTCCTTTTATACTCTTTCAGAGAATACTGGTGAAACTCCCTCATTGGATATAGAGATAGTGGAGTGCCTTTGCAAAAAGAAAAGATACCTTTTCTGCACGTTCTGACAAAACAATATTTGTCCCTATGTAGCAGAATCTTTGTCTTTTTCATTTTGTCTCTGTTGCAGATTGCTTTACCTTGAAGAGGAATGTCAACTTTAATCATTTCCTCTTCTTGTATAGCCATTTTGATATAAGAAATGGTCTGTCACTGTAACAACCCAGCTTTTATCTCAGTCTTTTATTTAGTTTTTGATCCAAATAATGTAAATTTAACTACATTATTAGTTATGTAATTAATTAAGTTCAAAGATTATTTAATTGAATTATATTTTGTTATAAATTATTAGAGATGATTAAATTAAAAGATATGTAAAATACAAAAGTTTTGTAACAACCCAGCTTTTATCTAAGTCTTTTATTTTGTTTTGATCTTAATAATGTAAATTTAATTACATTATTAATTATGTGATTTAATTAAGTTGATGACTATTTAAAAATTAAATTATATTTTATGTTATAAATTATTAAAGATGATTAAATTAAAAGAGATGTATTATACAAAAGTTTAGTGGGTTAAAATCAAATATGACAAAAGTGATATATAAAAACCAACTAAATGGTCATTTAAACCTCATTTAAGAAAATTTCTCTCTCTCTCTAACTTCTCTCTATATGTACGGCTCAACCAAATTACACCAAGAAAATTCATAATAGTTGCAATTAATCCAAGATTCAAGACAAGAAGGAGTACAAGAAGCAACAAATTAACAACAAACTACAAAGAATTGAGGTAATAATTACTTAAATCTCGAAATATATATGTATTTGGTTCGGTTTTGAGAAAAACCGAAACCAAAGAATTAAATTATGAAATTATATGGTTGCATGTGTAAATTTATGATAGATAATCATGCGAATAAGTAATTTGAAGTATTAGAAACAATAATCTATGATTGATTCATTCAAATAAAGAAGAAATTGAAATTTTTGGCAAAAATGTGTTCTTAACAAAATATTGAGTTTTTGGATGATCTTGATCATATTAGTGTGTTATTGATAGGGAAATCAGTATAAAATCAACCCAAATATGTTAATACAACTAATTTGTTAGTTGCATGTTGATAAATATGAAATTTTGATAACTATTGATAAAATTCGTATGAACAAAATGAAGAACACCAAGAACAATTTTCTGGAAAATGCTAAGTATGGGATCCAAATTCGGGTATGACTGAATTCGGATGGTGCCCATTTTCGGATCCCATGATTTCGGATGATACCCAATTCGGAACATAATAATTCGGATGTATCATGTCCGAATTCGGATGGTGGTATGGTCCGAAATTCGGTTTCTACTTCGATGATTTCCATTTCGGTTATGATCCTAATTCGGATTGATCCGGACCCTCAATTCGGTTGATCCGAATCCGGGTCCCTAGTCCGGACGAATCCGAATCCGGGTCCCCAATCCGGATGAATCCGAATTTGGGTGATCCGAAACCCGATTCTATATAATTTGATATTTTAAGTAAAATAAATGACTATATAAAT
>JAANYP010002263.1:0-22583 GCA_020465985.1 Centrapalus pauciflorus
AAAAAGAAGCATTTGACAAATCCCAAGCTGATTGCTTCAATGTTGTGGCAAAACTGGTCCACACATAGCTGCTGACTGTGTGTCAAAAGCTGTTGGTCAGTCATCCAACCCAACAAGACTCACAATGATGAGGCTATAGGGTTAAGTACTTATGCCATGGCCCTAAGCTGAGGAAGAAATTGGAAAACTCAGTGGCTTCCAACGCCAAAACAAAGGGGACTTATGACAGAGACATTGTGACTGTGAACCTCCTTGCAACATGTTTCTTCCAAACCTTTTCTTGTTGAACCTTTTGACAAGCATGGCTATCATTTGCTCATCATCTTGTTCAGCAAGATCTGCAGCATCTTCTTCGTCTGACACCTCCTCATTTTCATCATCCTGTTGATCAGGTTGAATGAACACATCACTCACCTGATTTACAGGCTGTCTCACATTAGCCACAAATGCTGCACCTCTTCTGGACATTTCCAAGGCATTTCTCTTTTGTTGCCTTGACTGTTCATCATTCAGTAAGGATCCATACAGATTGACCAGATCCATACTTCTGATAGTACCTGAGTTCCTTAAGATTGTTGAAAAGTAGTTCCACTCTTCAGGTAAAATGTCCAGAAATTTATTCACCAGGGTAAGACTGTCCTTGGTGATCCCAACAGTCTTTGAGATCAATTCACTAGGCAGTCAAACCTGGTGGTAGGTTTTCATGAGAGTCTCCTTTGGTTAGAAAGAAGAGTTCATACGTGCTTAACAAGATTGTGATCCTGTTGTCCGTGGGTGATTGTGGTCCATCATAGACGGTACACAAAGTACTCACACATCTCCTTGCTGTCTTTCATTTTTCTCAAAACTGCTTGAACACATCATCAGGGAGAGAAATGACAGGTTTGTTTCTGGCCTTTGCTCCGAGCAACAATCTCTTGTCTTCATCAGACATTGAGCTTTTAGCTTTCTCAAAGGTCTGATTTTCAGGAGCAAGCTCCTTCCAACCGCTGGAGTTATGGTAGTAACAGAGGTTGGCACATAGGGATCCCATCACTATCTCCTGGCAGTTGTACATCCAGATTCTCTAAATAGAGCATATTCTGCACTTCCAACCAGAGAAGTTTTGATGATTATTTGGGAGGTTTTGCCCATAGATGCCATTGTCATAGTAAGAAGAATTTGCAGCACTGTTGTCCATGGAAACTTGGGAGAATGAGAGATCTAGAATGACACACACTCTAAACTGCTCTGATACCAGTTGTAGGTCCCGAGAGGTTCCCAAAGTATATAGTTATAAGCTGTAGAGGGGGGGGGGGGGAATACAGCAATTTAAAAACTACACACTCTTTTCTCAATGTTTGTATGTATTATCAACAATTTGTTAATTACAAACAAGCTTGAATGCGGAATAGTTCAAGCTGAGATGACAGATACAACAGTATGCTTACTAGTCTAAGACAGACTTAAACTAGTATACAATGAATACACTCACTAAGAAGCACTCACTGTGTTTACAAGACTAAGAGGGACAGCTTATGTAGGACAGCTTAGACACAAAGAAACTGTATTACACAAGCAGGCTTGCATGCATGAAAACACACTTGCTCGTTCACTCTTGGGTTTCAGCACTTAGCTTTCTTCACACTTCTTTCTGACCTTAGAAGCTTCCTTTTATACTCACTTAGAGGATCTAAGAGAAACATCTTCATTGGACGGAATGAAAAAGAAAAGTCTTGTTGAAAAGACAACATAACCTTTTCTGCACTTTTCTGAAAAGCAGACTTGTCTTCACATGTGCAGAACTTTTGTCTTTTTACTTTGTCTACTGTTGCATTGCCTTTAACTAATTTAGGAATGTCAACTTTGCGTCTTTCTTCCTTGTAAAGGCCTATTTTGATATAAGAAAAAGGTCTGTCACCCTTTTTCAAATATCCTTTTGTCTTCATGTTACAGAACAGCGTGGGCAGGCTGAGCAGTTCTGTTTTCCACTTTGTCTTCGACTTTGTAAACTGATCTTGTAGTAAAAAACAATACATGATGACTTGGAAACAAATTCCATAAAGTGTTTAGCCTGTTCACAAAGAACAGAACACTTTAAAAATGCCCAAGCTGCTCAACAGTGTAGAGCAGCGTAGACAGTTTATGTCCAGCCTGTTCAGCAGACAGAGTAGCTTGGACAAACTGTCTTAGTTGCAACACATGCAACATATAGAACAGCTTTAGACTGATATTGCAAATCATTTTCAGGTTTCAATAAGGCATATAACAGGCCTTAAATTCAACCTTCAAATGCATCAACATGTTTGATTATAAAATCTCCCCCTCAGATGTAGAACAGGTTTGACTGAGGCCTTTTTGTGCCTAACAGTAAGATGACCAAAATACCCTCATCCATAAAGCAGCTGCTAGCATTTAACGGAAGGCTACAAACGGACGTTTGGTGGAGGGTTGAAATTGAAATCAAACCTTGCAAATAATGACCAAATTTGCAAAAATGAAAGTTCAGGGACCAGATCCAAAATTTGGTGCAAACCACAGGAACCATTTATGTAATTAACAACAACAATTTATTTTTTAACGTTTATAACACTAATCTTTCATTTTTTTAATGTTTATAGCAACTAATCTGTGATAAAAGGTAACCAACAGGGCACAAACAAAAAATAACAACTATCTTTTACCTTCCTCTAGAGGATGGGTTACCCTTTATATAAAAATAAATTCAAAATTAATTAACTGATTTTTCAATATATTTAATCTGTTAGTTTGAATCAACAAGTCATATACTTTGACTTACAGCAGTTATTTTTATTGTTGACCCAAATGATTTTACTTTTATATCATCTTTTTATTGGTTTTTAATTTTAAAAATTTTAAAAACATTTTTATAATACCGTATTATCCTTTTTTTTTTTTTTTGAATTTTTATGTTTGCAGAAAATAATAATACTTTAATAGAATTTAATTTATATTTTTACAAAATAAAGAAAATTCATACATTTTAAAAGATTAAATATTTAAAATTTAAAAGTCACATCTAAAATTAAAAAAATGTTTTTAACATTAAGTGACTTTTAGTTTACATTTAAAATAATCTTTCTAATTTAAAATTGAGTAGAAAAAATCAGTCGATAAAATCTCCTTAAATCTTAATTTAAACATATAATATAAATTAAATTTCGATCTAATTTTAAATTATTTTCAGACGATTTTAATAACAAACTAACACGTAGAAGGTAATATGCGTATTGTGCCGTTAGTCCGTTAGACTACGTTACTTGTTTGGCGCCTTTATCCCATCCATTAGGGGTGAGCATCGGTTCGGTTTTAGGTTTTTTTGGTTTCCTCGAATTGGTTTCTTCGAATTGAAAATTTTTTAGGCTAACTCGAAAACCGAACCAAACCGAATTTAAAAGGAGCCAGACCAATTCGAAAACCGAATTACAATTCGGTTTGGTTCGGTTCGAAAACCGAATTACCGAACTCAAAAAGGGTTGAAGGACCTGCTGCTGCTGCTGTAGATATACAAATTTACAAAGTGACAACAAAGGAATCATTCAACATTTATGAACATCTCCACATAAATTACCAACAAAAAGTGTGGAGTTCCAAAACCATCAAAGTTTTTACTACAAAATAAATACGATAATATTAAACCAAACCATCAAAGTTTTTAATCCTAAATTCCAAAATATATCCGGAGTTTGTAGAATGAGCAATATTAAATTGGATTGGACTTTGGGTTGGTTGGGTAATAGTGATATAGGTTATATATCAGCCTACAATTACTAAATAAATAAATGATGAGCCCATTTAAATTTGTAAGATTTATAAATATATATATATATATATATATATATATATATATATATGTATATATATATATATATATATATATATATATATATATATATATATATATATATATATATATATATATATATATATATATATATATATATATATATATATAATATTTAACAAATATTTAATTTTTTTTTGGTAATTCGGTTCGGTTTGGTCTACATTTAGTGAAACCATAATTCAAACCATAAACCTAATATAAAATTCGATTTGATCTAAGACCAATTCAAAAACCGAATTTAATATTTGGTTTGGTCTAAATCGAATTCGGTTAGGTTTGATTTTCGGTTTCTTCGATTACGAACCAAACACTGCTCACCCCTACCATCCATCCATCCTTCTTATCTTCCTTCTCTATCTTACAACCACATCAATGGCGGTTTCACGGTGCACCACCGCGACGCCGGCAATCTCCACCGCATCCACCCGTTTCCACCACTCTTCTTCTTCTTCCTCTTTCTCTACCTCTACTTTTCCCAAACACCCCTTTCGTTCTTCACACTTTTTCCCCACTATAACCATCTCAACAACTCACAATTCCAATTCCCCTCGAGATTCTACTATTTCAACTTCAGTTTCAGGAATCTGGGACGCCATTACAGGAGGAGGAGCCGGATCATCCCGAGATGCCCTAATTGCTGTTCGACGAGGAATGATCCTCTTTAGACAGGTTAATTTCCAACAATTTTTCAAATTGAATTTCATGAATCGATGTCTGTAATTTTTTTTTTTTTTTGTGTAATTAAGGGCGATGTAGCTGGATCTGTGGTGGAGTTTGATAATGCGATCAAACTTGATCCTCGTCAAAAGGCATGTGAGTCAGTCCCTTTCGATTCTCATTTATGATGATAATGATAGTATGATACCTAATTAGAGATTTAAACATCTTGTTTAATGGTTTTGTATGTAGTATGATCTTATTGTAGGAAAAGGTATTTGTCAACTATGTGATTCAAACACCATTATAATTCGATTTTAGCTTTGTAGGCACTCGATAGTTAGCATTTTGTAGCTCGGGTCGAGTTTCTAACGAGCTTCACAAGCCTTAAAATATGTATATATATATGACTACAAACCAGTCGAGATAATTCGAGCTCCAGCCATAACAAACCGAGCTTTATTGTAGCTTGAGCTTGAACCAAAACCTGAAAAGAAAGCTCTTAGAATGAGATTAGGCATCAAATATAATGTTAACAAATGTATCTGATCTTTTTGAGCCGAGGTTGAGCCAAATTCGAGTTATTCTCGAGCCGAGCTTGAGCCTACATCTTGAAAGTTTGTCGAGCTATCAAGTCGAGTTCGAGCACTATTGCGCTCGAGCTTGGATCGACTCTTTTGCAGACCTATTTGAGAGGTTTAAGAATGATGTAAATGAGGAAAATAGTATAATTCCTATTTCATAATATCCTCTAAGTTTAGACTTAACACAAATGGTCATTCATAGAAAGGACAGTTTCTATCTTTGGTAGATTTTTTCTAATTTCTGAAACTCGAATTTATGCGCCGAAGTTAAAACTAAGATTGGGTGTGATATTGAGAAGTAGATAATTTAAGACAAGCCACATAGAGAGAAAGAAATGAAACAAACCAGAGGTTCGAGGGACATTCAAAGTTCAAGCCGAAATGATGAAATTTTGTTACAAAGTTTGGTCCAAGCTACCAAAGGCGTACGGTTTATCTATCCTTTTCAGTGTGTTGTTTCTGTTGTTCATATCTCTTTTAGAATCAAAAGTTTGAAGTTTGCGTATTTTCCATACGTTTGTTATGATCCCACCAGGGTCATTCCTATAGTTTTTGGGTCCCGGGGCAAAATCTTATAAAAGGGTCCTCTAAACATGTATGTATATATAACAGTTAAAGATTAAAAGAAACAACCATGTAAATATATATGTATTGTTTACGGATATTGACCATCGGTTTTGTGTGAATATAGATCTTTGGCAGAGAGGGCTCTCACTATATTACCTTGATAGGTATTTTTCAAGCGAAAAATTGTATCATTTCCATCGATTCTTTTCATCTTTGTCAACATGGTTAAACTAAACGAGAGAAATTTTGTAATGCTCGTAGGTTCGAAGAAGGAGCAGAGCAATTCCGGATAGACGTAGCACAAAATCCAAATGACACCGAAGAGTCAATTTGGTGTTTCCTTTGTGAAGCTCAGTTATATGGAACAGATGAAGCAAGAAAACGATTTCTTGAGGTCTAAACATGATATCGACGAATAAAACCAACATTTTTTCACGTTTTTTGTGTTTCCGTCCCTCCATGTTATTTCTTTTCCATAAAAGTCCTTAATTAATTTTTTTCTTTTTAGTTTAGTGAAATTTGGACATTAGATACCAGTTTTTCAGTTTTTAAAAACCCGGTTGACTAATTATAACCGGGTTCTAATGTAGTAATGTCCAAATTTCACTACACCAAAGACTTTTATGAAAAAAATGGCATACAGGGACGAAAACGCAAAAAAACATGAAAACATATTGGTTTTTTTCATAATAAACACCTCTTTTAACATACACATAACTAGTTCATTTCACTTTTAAATCTTTGCAGGTTGGAAGAGATCCTAGACCTGTAATGAGAGAAGCTTATAACATGTTTAAAGATGGTGGTGACCCCGAAAAGGTACGTATAATGAACTATCATAATTCATATCGTTTGTACTTCCTTTTGAGCTCGGTTTCATGTACTTGAATAGTTTGATACATGTGATGAAGTGTCTAGATTATGTTTTAACCGAAGGAATTGGTTTCCTCGACAGCTTGTTGCTGCGTTTTCTAATGGACGAGAGAGCGAGTTTTTTTATGCTTCGTTATACGCTGGACTTTATTTCGAATCCCAGGTAAATGCAAACTATATATTAATGTGATACAAAAGAGATTGAAGAGTTGAACCATAAGTTTATGGATCAGTAGGAACATGTCAAACCAAAATCCATCATTTGGGGCTCCAAATTTCATTTTCGGTTTTAGCTTTGCTTTTATCCTTTGGGATATTTATGTAAAAAGCTCTCAAGTTGGATCATTTTCGTGATTAAAACCTTCAACCATTTTTCATTGCACAAAAAAATCCTAACTGGCAAAATCTCAGTGAATTGGGATGCTACCGGTTTTAACCGTTTGAAAGTCAAATGCCACCATCGACAAGTCATCAGTGACCATTAGAATTTCATCAAAAAAGTAAATTTCAAAAAAAAAAAAAAAACACAGATTTGAACAAAAAATCAACAAGAAATGTGAATTTGAATCGTAAAACACAGACAAGTGAGTTCGCTGGAAAAAAGGTTAATCAGAGACGAATGGTAAATGTCAGCAGATTGCAAGTCAAGTTGCAATTCTTTTTTTTTTTTAAACATCATTTTGATAACTTTTAGTCAGGGTATTTTGTGCGATGAAAAATGGTTGGGGGTTTTAATCACAAAGACTGTCCAAATTAAGAGTTTTTTGCACAAATATCTCTTATCCTTTTGTTTTAGTTCTCTTCGTGTTTCAACAAGCCGAATAAGAATCATACGATTTATGTCAATCACATGATATTTGACGTTTTCTTGATCATTTGGAGATTATCAAGCAATTATCAAGCTTCCGCGAGTGTAAACAATGTGTGTGTGATTCGTGATCCATTCTACGTCACAACGATACTTTCGGGGTTTCTCTAAATGCTTCATGGTTTATGACAACTGCAGAATGAAGCAGACAAAGCGAAAATTCACTTGCTTGCTTCATGTAAATCGCCTTACGGCCTAAGGTTTGTGCTCATCATCATCAAGATTCCGTACTCGTGACTTTACTAGAAAACAGAACAACTATTCGCTTTAACGTCACTCTTGATTCGTTTATCAGATTGAGCTTAATGTTGCAGGTCTGATGATTATATGGCCTCCTTGGCCAAGGTTCATTGCCAATGTCGAAACTGGGAACTGTAATATCGATTCATTGAGAAAGCATACGATCGTGGAGAATTATCATACGTTTGTAACGCTCTAATGTTCGAGAAAGTACACGAGATACATTGCGAAAAGGTTAAAATGATGTTAAAAGGTGTAAATAACCTTAGAGAATTTGTTAAGCTTTATTTTGGAGTAGCTACAGGATGAATCTGTTGAGATAAAGGACTATTATTATGAAAAAAGACGCAAATTGCGGAAATATCATCGGTTGCGATGCCTTTCCTCTTGCGTTTCCATGCTCGAATCGCATGGTCTACTAGTCGTTTAGCCGATTTGGCTTGATCTGCTGTCGATGACACAATCTCGACTGCTTCTTCATTTGAAACGACATCCCATACCTACAAAACAAAATTTTAATGTAATTCAATCGATACTAAGTTAACGAATTTAACGTTAGTTTGTGCGTTGTTAGTGAACGTACCCCATCGGAAGCAAGCACGATAAATTGGTCTCGGATGGTTATATGTCGTTGTATGACTTCAGGAACCGAGATAAGCCCGAAGTTTTTGATACAGTAATCACCAAAGGCTCTCGACATAGCCAAACCAGGCGATTCCTCGTTTGGTAGCCATAACCGGTGCACACCTGGCTCGTCTTCTAAGCAGAAAACTCGACCGTTGCACTCGACTATCCGTTCAGCCTCCTCTGTACCCAAAATGAGTTTATCACACGACACCCACGTAACCCGAATACAAAACTATGGTTAGTAAGCTACTTACGAGGTAGATTCGGTTTGAAATCGATAGTAAGTTGTACGGGTACTAAACAACCATCATCAGTAGCCGTAGCTAGTACGGCACGAGAATCTCCAACGTTCGCTACGACAAGATGATCACCCTGTACAATTTGTAACATTGCATTTAAAGGTCATATGTTCGAGTTCATTGATCGCTAAATCTCGAATTTACCTGTCTCATGGCCGTCAAAGCGGTTGTTCCACTGTAAACCGAATCAATTTTGCGGCATTGTTCTAGATCACGATCAACATCCGCACACGTCTTTACGAAAGAATGATGCCATAGATTACATCTATGAAGCTTTTTATCAGACTGCGAATCGACATCAACATCAATTGAGCTTTCGACTAGCATTTCTTGCCAATTACATAGCAACGACGATGGCATCGAGTCACAAACTCTCTTCGCTACGAAATGTCCCCACGGACCGTGACCGTCGAAAACTCCACAAAACAACATGTCCTCTTGGCACCCGAATTCCTACAACTCGAAAAAACCACATCAAAACATCATTCTAAACACTCAAAACTATGAAATTGAGATACATAAAGATAAGTGATTATTCTTTATAAGTTTATACCTCCCACACAATGCAACAATCTTGATTCACCCCTTTTTCGCCTTTTTTCGAACAAACTGAAGCTAAATTCTTCGATCCGGTCACGTTAACGATACCCGATGATCTTAAAATCATCTCATTCTTTTTCGCATCTTTCGCCATGGCTTTTGCTGCTTCTTTCCCACCACATTGCTTCGAATTCGTCCCTCTCTTCGGACTCGAAAACGTCCTCACCAGCCCATCAAACATCGACGAAAACCGCCCCATAATTCACTCCTGAAATCACAAAAAAGATCAATCTTTTAAGTCCAAGATTCAACAGAATTTGAACTATTCGATCCATAAACAACCAATCTGTAAGAAAAACTGGATAATAATACAAATGGAATCGAAATAATCCATATGATCAATTCAAGAAAAGATTGTCAGAAATCAGAAACAAAATGAATCAAATCCATGAACCTTAAAAAAGTTAACTTTTTTCAAATACCCATATCAGGAAAGCTTAAATCCAACAATGGATAAACCCCATTATTCTAAATCTTTTGAGAAAAAGATTTGATTTTTAATTGAAAAGCTACCAAACCCACATAATATTTAAAGAAATAATCAAAGAATATCCAGCATCCCACATGAATTCGCTCAGAAACTGTCAGATTTGGACCATTTGGTAACCTAATAACAAAGACTTTTATACTGTTAAGAAAGCAACAAAAACCCATGAATGTAAAGAGGAAAATCAACCTTGTTTTGATCTGGAATTGAAGAAATGAAGAAGATGGGTCGCCGGCGGGAAGTTACCGGAAAAAGAGGGAAGTCCGGTGAGAAGTAATCAATCATATGGGAAATAAGTGGGGGAATAAAAAGGGATGATAGAGATGAAGATGTATATGAATGGAAAAAAATACCGAAGAAAATACAGTGTGGGGTTTGTTTTTTTGATTGTTTCATCGTTTGTGAGAATTGTTACCGGAAAAAAGCAGCCAACTTTTTCTACAGTTCCGGTAATAAATCTATCTGCTTTCATCTTTTTGCATATATGCAACGTTTAATTTGTGAGTGAATTACAAAGTCCACGTGGTTTCATTTAGATTATAAGTTTTGTAAGTTAACCTTAGGGTTTATTATAAAAAAAACCAACATGTTTTCATATTTTTTGTGTTTTCGTCCTTTCATGTTATTTTTTCCCATAAAAGTCCTTAAGTTATTATTTTCTTATTGGTTTATGGGAAAAAATAACATGGAGAGACGAAAACGCAAATAACGTGAAAACATGTTGGTTTTTTTCATAATAAACCCTTAACTTTGTGAAAAATTGTTAACGAATATATATAAAACAAGTTTATGAACATACGAATTAGGTGGTAACTTTTGAAAAATAATTGTTTACATAAAATGTATGTAAATATAAAATTAGATCATATAAATATTAATTTTTGTTAAAAAAAATACAAAAAAATTATATTTATTTGGTATAAATATTTGTCACGTGCATTATTTATTTAATCTTTTTAAATAAATGAAAATAATAGTTATTTTTAACGTTCTTTAAATTTTTTGTTTCAAAATTTATACACATATTTAGTCGATATAAATAAAAATTATAGTTTTACATAAAGCATAATATTTATATAATTTATATAATAATAAACAAAATGTTATAATATATGATTTATTAATATCATATTATGGTTACTTTTTAGATATTTAATATTGTTTATATAATCTTTATGATTTATGTTTTATTTTTATTAATATTTTAGGATATTTACTTTTTAAATATTTAATATTGTTTATATAATCTTTATGAATTGTGTTCTTTATTATTATTTTTTACTTTTTCCAATGCAATCTTTTTTTATTTTATGTCAAAATAGTGGATAGAGTAATTATTTATTAATGTTTACATATTAAAATTAACGAATTGTATAAATCTTTTTATTTTATTTTATAAATAATAAAATGTATTTATCTTTGAAATAATGAGTTGTATTTATCTTTTATTTTATTTTATTTAAAAAATAATAATATATATTTATCTTTTTAAATGAAATGTGATGATGACAGGTATTATCATCACTTTTTTATGCTGAAAAAAAAAACGGTTTATTATGGGAAAAAAAACCAACATTTTTTTATTGTTTTTTACATTTTTGTCTCATCACGTAATTCTTATCCAGAAAACTCCTCAGATTAATTTTTTTCTCTTACTTTTGTAAAACTTGACTATTTTTAAAAACTGAAAAAATGAATTCTAATAGCCAAATTTCACTAAACCAAAATAAAAAGTAGTTTGCGGATTTTTCTAGAAAAAAGATAACATTGAGTGACGAAAACGTAAAAATCGTTGAAACATGTGGTTTTTTTCACAATAAACCCGAAAAAAATTATAGAATTATATTTTTATCAATGATATGATTTTATTTTTTTTGATATATGTTAAATATAAATATAAATTTTGACCGTAAAATTAAGGTTATTTTATGTATAAAACCAACATGTTTTCACGGTATTTACGTTTTGACTCTCAAAGTTATTGTTTTCCAGAAAATTCTTCAAGTTAATTTGACCTGGTACGTGGAATTATTTTAGTGGATAAATATTTTATTAATATTGGGTTGGTCCAATTATATCCCGTTTCGTGGATTGATACGTGTCAGGATTGGGGCTTGCGTGTCACCGGGTTATAATTTTAATGAACGGATTATATTTTTGGGATCGTGGGATTAAATGAGTTAAATGGGCATAAATATTGAAAATGTGATATCGGGTTCGGGTTATTGGGTTCGGGACCGGATAAATTAGAAAGCGTATATATGTTGTGCCCTCTTCTCAGCCTTATCCATTTGAGAGATAAACCTAAGGGTGTTTGTGTGTGTTTTGTGTGATATCTCCAGCAAGAAATCAGAATTGAGCATCAAATTGGTTGAGTAAAGCTTGGAATCAAGCTAATCATCTTCAACCTCTTGTGTTCTTGAGGATTCTAAGGTAAGAGTGTTGAATTTGAGTCCTTATATTGTGATATGTGTTGTGAGATGGTGCAAATTGATTCTCAATCTGTAGAGGTTCTTTTGTGGTGTAATTGTATGTATAATTGTGGCTAAATTCGTGTGTAAAGGAGTTTTTGTACTCCTGGGCAAAGCTGAAAATCGCAGGGCATCTATGGAGTTTTCACGGGGTCGCGGCGCGACCACCAGGGTCCCCGCGGCGCGACCATTAACCTGTTGGAGAAATCTGAGTTTAGTCTTGTGAAATGAGTTTGGGTCGTAATTGTGTCGGGTTTCCTTCGGGGTTGCTCGGGCTGTGTTTTGTTGGGGTTGGGGTCTTGTTTGGGATTGCCTTGAGTCGGGTTTGAGTCGAGTTTCGGGTATTAATCGAGTTTCGGTTTCGTGGGATTATCGGGTTTGAATTGAGTCCGAATTGTTGTAATCATGTGATATGTGTTAATTGGGAATTGCGATTGATTGTTGGGCTATCCGTGTGATTACAGGGACTAGTGGATCTCGAGCAAGGTTCGAACAGGGAGGCCAAACTTCAGGGAACCAATCAGGTGAGTACTCGAGACTTTTCTAAACGCGCGTCGTCTTTACGATTTTAGCTGTGTTGCTATCTTGTGCGTGTTATATCTATGTGAGACAGGGACGTGAACCTCAGGTATGCTCTATTCCTTATACGTGTTATGTATGAGATGCGAGATCGGTTCAGGGGTCCGTGATGAGTTCCATACGGACGATAAGTCGCGAAGGGGAATCGCGCGGGTTGACTGTCCCTTACAGTCCTTGGAGCGTATATATACGGCAGGGCCTGTAGCCGGGTAGCTTCCGTGCTACAGGGTATTACCGACCATTGCTGTGTGCGATGTGTCCCTCGGGGAGGGGTCCTCACAGGTAGGGGTGAGCGACGGGTACCATTTCCCGAACCCGAACCGGTACCGGTACCGACCGGTACCGAATTAATATATTCGGTTCGTTATTCGGTTTTTAAATTAGCTAAAATTCGGTATTCGGTACTTTCGGTTCGGTATTCGGTTCTTAAATTAGCTAAAATTCGGTATTCGGAACCGAACCGACACCATATAAAATTATACGGTTCGGTATTCGGTTCTTCCAAAACTAATAATTCGGTTTCGGTATTTTCGGGATCGGTACCGGTTCGGTTCGGTACGGTACCGAGCTCACCCCTACCCACAGGCTGTGTCCGATCTCATACTTGTGCCTATATACCTGAGATATGTGTTGGGATATCGGGACAGGGACAGGGACAGGGTTTGCGTGCTATGTGTTATGTGTTCTGTGCAGTGTCAACCCTCGCGTGCTCACGGGCTTTATAGCTCACGTTATCGAGTCTAACATGTTCAGGGAATCAGAAAGGATCTCAGCCGCAGCCGAGATAGAGTCGAGGTTGAATTGAAGATCCGTAGTAGTTTCATATTTTGTATAGAACAACTTGTGACAATCGTTTCGGGATATGTGTTAGTTATAAACTGGATTTGCGAATATTTTGGGATGTAATCATGTGTATCATCTATGTGTTTAAAAGTTTTAATTAGCCGTAATCTGCATTATCCTATGACACGTGTGTTATAGATCCGTTGCGTTATTGCCACTTATGATATTATATTGACGTGGCATTTCCGGGATCTGGAGGGGTGTTACAGCATGGTATCAGAGCTTGTGGTTTGAAACTTGAGTATCATTAGTGGATGCTTAACTTAGACCTTGTTTCGGTCCATGGGGGGATCGTTTTGCGATTATATAGTGGATTAACCGACCTGGCTTAGTGTATAATGCTGGGTGATTTATCCTTTGTGCTTAATCGTTTTGCTTTGTGCAGATTATCATGGCAGATCAGGGAGAGGGTTCGGGCGCGGGTAAGCCGCCCAGTTACGAGTATATTCGTAAATCCGAGCTGCTAGATGTTCTTACCGAGTTTTACAGGAAGCAGAAAGAGCAAGAGCGTGAGCAGGGTCAGAGTTTGGGGCCAGTTGTTCAGCGTGCCGAGACTGAGTCTAGGGGTGGTGCTTCTTCGTCTTCTCAGAGGGGTGGATCTTTTAAAGATTTCATGATAGGGGCTCCGCCGCAGTTTCGGGGTGACGGTGAGCCGGGGGCAGCCATCGCATGGGAACGGGAGATTGAGGCCGCGTTTCGAGTGGCCCATGTCGATCCTAGAGATATGGTTGGGTACGCCGCATATCAGTTACGGGGCGGTGCTTTGCAGTGGTGGAAATCGATTGAGTCGTCGATGAGAGAGTCTGCCGCCTATGCTATGACTTGGGAGCAGTTCAGGGCTATGTTTGAGCTCCAGTATATTCCGAGGGACGAGAGATGAGAGATGGAGCGTCGGTTCCTTCATTTGCAGCAGGGTAATATGACGGTGCAGCAATATGTCGACCGATTTAATGAGTACTCGCAGTTCGCGCCCCAGCATGTTGATACGGAGAGCCGTAAGGCTGATGCTTTTAATGATGGGCTTCGGTCCGATATTCGAGAGTTTGTAGGGCTACATGATACTCCAACATTCGCCAGAGCCCTTGAGATGGCCCGCATGAGAGAGAGGGAGGTCCTCAAGCAGAGAGAGCAGCCCTCTTCCCAGAGGCAGCGGACTGGGACTTCCGAGCAGCCGTCCAGCGTATGGAGATCTTCCGGGGACGCCCCCAGTGACCAGCGTCCGGATCAGTGGCAGTTTTCAGGTCAGGGTTCTGGGCAGACTTCAGGGCAAGGGTCGGGTCAGCGACGTGATAGGGACCGGAGTCGAGACCGCATATTGAGGCGTCAGGGTCAGGGCCAGAGTCAGGGATCTGGCGCGCAGAGCCAGAGCAGTGTGGGACAGGGGTCCCAGGCGTCCGGTAGCCGTGTCGAGAGTTCTTATGGTGATCGGGAGTGCCCGAAATGTCACCGGCGCCATTCCGGACAGTGTTTATCTGAGCAGCCGCGTTGTTTCCGGTGCGGCCAGCGGGGCCATGCCGCTTCGGTTTGTACAGTTCCGGAGCCGTTGTGTTTCAGATTTGGGAGACCAGGGCATCGGGTTAGGGATTGTCCAGAGCCAGGGCCAGCAGTTCAGGGGGCTAGCTCGAGTGGAGCCAGGGCAGAGCCGTCGTCGTCCAGCCGCCGTGAGTCAGTTCCGAGAGGCCGCGGACGGGTATTTCAGGCGACAGCAGAGGAGGCACGGGATGCTACAGATGTTGTTTCGGGTACGTACATCCTTAACGGACTTCGAGCTCGTGTGTTGTTTGATTCCGGGGCGGATCGCTCCTATGTGTCTGTTATATTTTGTGCGTATTTTAGTATGTCTGCTTCTCCTTTGTCTGTTCCTTTGATTGTTGAGAGGGTCGATGGGAGTTCGATGTTAGTGAGTCGGGTTTATCGGGACTGTGTGTTAGAGATAGACTCCCATCAGTTTGCGATTGATTTGCTGCCGATTGAGATCAGTAGCTTCGATGTTATTGTGGGTATGGACTGGTTGACTGCCAGACGGGCTGATATTCTGTGTGCCAAGAAGATCATCCGTATACCCATTTTTTTACAGTGAGAGTGTGATTGTATACGGGGAGCGCCGTAAGGGAGATATTGGGATCGTGTCTATGGCCAGAGCTCAGCGGTATGTCTCTAAGGGGTGCGAGACCTTCCTAGCTTATGTGGTTGACGTGAGGAAGGAAAAGAAGACCTTAGAGGATATTCCTGTGATTCGTGAATTCCCTGAGGTATTCCCCGAGGAGTTGCCTGGGTTACCGCCAGATCGCCAGGTAGAGTTTCGCATCGATCTTGTTCCTGGGGCGGTGCCGATTGCGAAGACGCCTTATAGGCTGGCACCGACAGAGATGCGAGAGTTAATGTCTCAGCTGCAGGAGCTTCTAGATCGTGGATTCATCCGTCCTAGTTCGTCGCCGTGGGGTGCGCCAGTGCTTTTCGTGAAAAAGAAGGACGGTAGCATGCAAATGTGTATCGACTATCGGGAGTTGAATAAAGTGACCGTGAAGAATCGCTATCCGCTTCCACGTATTGACGACCTGTTCGATCAGCTCCAGGGCTCGAGTTTCTTCTCCAAGATCGACTTGCGGTCGGGTTATCACCAGTTGAGGGTCAGGGACGAAGATGTGCCGAAGACAGCGTTTCGGACTCGTTATGGGCACTACGAGTTCCTTGTGATGTCGTTCGGTTTGACTAACGCACCCGCCGCTTTCATGGATTTGATGAATCGGGTGTGTAGAGCTATGTTGGATAGATTCGTGATCGTGTTCATCGATGATATCCTTATCTATTCGCGGAGTGCCGAGGACCACGAGCAGCACCTCCGAGAGGTTTTATCTGTGCTGCGCAGGGAAAAACTGTACGCGAAGCTGTCCAAATGTGAATTTTGGCTTCGGGAAGTGCAGTTTTTGGGTCATGTGGTCAGTGCCGAGGGTATAAAAGTGGATCCAGCCAAGATAGAGGCAGTGATGAGTTGGGAGCCTCCAAGATCAGTGCCTGAGATTCGTAGCTTCTTGGGTCTCGCCGGGTATTATAGATGCTTCATCCAGAATTTCTCGAGGATTGCCTTGCCGTTGACGAGAATGACGCGGCAGTCCGTTCCATTTGAGTGGTCCGAGGATCAGGAGCGTGCGTTTCGAGAGTTGAAGACCCGGTTGTGTCAGGCTCCAGTGTTGGCCTTGTCGGAGGGTACCGAGGATTTGGTTGTGTACTGTGATGCTTCAGGGTCGGGATTAGGCTGTGTTCTGATGCAGCGAGGGAGAGTGATCGCCTATGCCTCGCGCCAGTTGAAGACTTATGAGGAGAACCATACCGTCCATGATTTAGAGCTAGACGCTATTGTGTTCGCGTTGAAGATTTGGAGTCATTATCTGTATGGATCTCGGTTTATTGTGTATACCGACCATAAAAGTCTTCAGTACCTATTCAGCCAGAAAGATTTGAATATGCGACAGCGCCGTAGCCTTGAGTTGCTTAAGGACTACGATTGCGAGATTCAGTACCACCCGGGCCGGGCTAATGTGGTAGCCAACGCGCTGAGTCGTAGGGCATGCGACCAGACTGTGATTTCCAGGGCTTCGAGGTGTTGGTACACCCTGTGTGACGATAGCAGTCTAATCGATCAGCATTTTGGTTTAAGTAATATTCTGAGTATTGAGAGTTAACAAGTGTTTTGATATATATGTTTATATGTGTTTGTCTGTTATTGATAGTGTGTTTGAACTTGATGTAACACATTACAAGAAGTTCAAACATAAAGGTCAAAGATTAACTCAAGCATAAGTAAAAACATAAGTTTCATCACTTAAGTGTTTAAGTGTTTTGGCTAGATTCGAATTGCATAAGGGAAGACATTCGAATCTGTGATAGATTCGAATGTGACCTTAGATTCGAATGTGCCAGATTCGAGAGTGTCCTTGTGGACAGACTCGAATGGGCCTTGGGCCAGATTCGAGTTTGGCCCACATCAGACTCGAATCAGGGTCTATAATTAGGGATAGACTCGAGTCATTAGTAGACTTTTAGCAGAATTCGTGAGGAATTAAGTTTAAGGCGATCTCGAGTTTATCAGCTAGGTGAGTGCCATTTCGGAGAGAATTAGTTCGTAGGATCGTTCGTGTGTCGTTCGTTCAGCGTCTATTAGTCTCCGTGTTTCGTGGTTGAGAGTTGTCCGTCTAGCCGTAAACGAGGATTCCGCACTCGTTCACGGATCCGCGTCTAGATAGATCTTGCAGTGGTAGACCTTACAAGTGGTATCAGAGCCTACGGAGTGTTCTTGGTGTTCTTCGTGTTCATCAGATACATTCTAGGTTTCTTGACGCTAGTTGGACGGTTTTGCTCTCAAAAACGTATTTTCAAGCTTAGCAAATTCATATTCGGGAAACACTTTGTGGACGTTTTTGATCGAAATCATTATTTTTCGTTAGAAAAATAGTGATTTAATCTACAAAACGTCAAAAAATCAAAGTGTTAGCCGTTTTTCGAGTTTGCGGCGCTCGAATCTATAGGGGTAATTAGGGTTTCACTTTAGTCTCGAATCTAACCTAAATACGCTCCTTTCGAGTCAATTTCAGAGTTTTTCGAATCTACCTGTTTCGAATCTGTTGCTTCATTCGAATAGGATCTCGAGTCTAGCTTAGTTTCGAGTTTGTTTCGAGTCTAGTATTGTTTCGAATCTGTTGTTTCGAATCTGCTGAATTTCGAGTTTGCTGACTTTTGAATCTAAGGACCATAGACTCTAAGGATATCTCGAATCTGACATAATTTCGATTCTAATTGAATTTTAAAACTTAATCGAATTTAATCCCAAAAGATTTACCCTTAATTAGTTTCGAATCTACCTAGATTCGAAAAAGTTAATCTAAATCAGTTTCGAATTAAATTAATTAAGTTCAAATTCAATTTCGTTAGAAAAGATGTCAAATCTTCAGAAATTCTTAGAAATGAACCACGAGGTTGGGAAGGCAAACGCCCCACCTAAGCTGATGAAGGTCGAGGACTATTACTGGTGGAAGGATCGATTTACCGATTTCGTACGGTTCAATGATATGCGCATGTGGGTGTGCATAGATGAAGGGTATATTCCACCGGTATCTGAAGTTGAAGGTCGTCAAAAGGTCTTGTCATATCAGATGATGAAGGAGGATGACAAGAAACTTTTTGAAGCTGAAAACAAAGCTTTTTCTTTAATCCGAATGGCGTTACCGCAAGATATTCTACACACATTCCGGACTCAGAGGACATCAAAAGAACTTTGGGAGTCGCTTGAGAAGAGGTGTGAGGGAAATCCTCGGGTTAGAAGAAAGCGTATAGAGCTGTTAAAACAACAGTTCGCAATCTTCAAGGCGTTAAAGGATGAACAACTGGATGACATCATCACCCAGTTCTATCATCTATTGACAGAACTTGAGAGCCACGGGATTGAGTTTACCGATACTGACAAGAACAACAAGCTTCTTGATGCCCTACCAGCCAAATGGGCTATGTACGTGGCAATGATAAAGCTGAATGAAGACAAGTACTACACTCAATCTCTGGACGATATAGTGGGTACGTTGAGGGCATATCACTTCGAGCTCCTGAAGACTGAGACTGATTATGAGCAAGTCCAGAATCCAGCAATGTATTTTGGAAAGACGTCAAAATCTTCAGCAGCAGCCGAACCGAAGTCTGCCACAGCGTTTTTCTCTGGAAAGACATCATCACCAGCAGAGTCTGAAGACTCTTTGAATCGCGCGTTCTTAGGATTCGGAAGATCGGAAGAACCGCAACCTCAAGTCCAACAGGCATCGACACGTCAGAGCTATTCGAAGATGCGAATGAGCGCAAAGTCGGCGGAAGAACATCTGAATCTACTTGCTTCGTTTGTGGCCGCTTATGGAAATTGCGTTCAGGGAAAGATAAACGATCCTGCTCTATGGGACGAAGATTACGATCAGGTCGACCCTGATGACTTAGAGGAAATGGATCTTAAGTGGCAACTGGCCATGGTGACCCAGAGGGTTAAAAGATTCATTAAGAGAACTGGAAGGAATTTGCAGATGAATAACAAGGGGATCGGGTTTGATAAGTCCAAGGTGAAATGCTACAACTGTCAGGGATTGGGACACTTCGCCAGGGAGTGTCAGAGACCGAAGGTAGAGACATACCAAGGACAGAGTCAACATCAGGGACAGTACCAAAATCAGTCCCAACAAAGATACCTTCCGAGTTCCTCAACTGGACAAGCCAATCTAGCTGGTCTATTATCGAACGTCACTTCAGATCGACAGCTAGATGGTACGTATGATTGGACTTCACATCCTGAGTCCAATGCTAGAGCCTTCATGGCTGAAGTTACTGAAACTGGATGTGATGGAAACGAGCAGACCACACGGGACAGCAGTCCGATGTGGGTAGAGAAGGCGAATGATCAGACAGTGCTGGAGTTTGCTGCTCAGATGGCCAACGTGGAATCTGATAACTCTAAGGTTAGTCTATCTTACTCTCTATTTCAAGAATTATGTGCTTTGTGTGCTACTTCTAATGATAGGTTAAATCTAGTCTTAGAATCACATAAAACCATATCTGCTCAAAATGAGAACTTAAAAATAGAAAACGCTAGCCTAAATGATATCAAGCAAGATCTAAAAGAAAAGCTTAAGGCTGATGCTTAAGACGTAGTAGTTCTAAAAGACAAACTCAGTGAGCAGTGTGTTAGAATAGAACTTATGTATGAGCACGTAGAGGCCTTGACAAAAACTCTTAAGGACAAGGATATAGAGCTAGCAGAAACCAAGGTTAAGGTAGCAGAGGCAAATAGCAAGCTGGAAAAGTTTAGGAATTCGAGCCTAAACCTAGGGAAAGTCTTAGATGCCCAAAGACAGTCAAAGAAGCCTGTAGGTCTAGGTTTTCACAAAATTCCTCCAACGTTCAATGCGAATTATGTGCCTCAGCCTCAGGAGAAAACTGACAAGTCAGTAGACTTAGAGGACCTACCTGAACCGACACCTGAGCCTATAGTAGAAAATGCACCTAAGGTGGCTGACTCAACCGTCAAGATCAAGAAAATGAAATTTGTGTCTTCCTCCAGTGAAACACCTGCAGGAAAACAGAAAATTTCATGGGCTGACCAGGTCGACGAGTCAGACATCATAGCTGTACCAAAGGAAGTAGACACTAGTGAGACACCTAGATCTAAGGGAACAAACAAAAAGTCCATGGATAAGATGTCTTGCTTCAGATGTCACGAGAAAGGGCATGTTGCTTCTCACTGTCCACTTAGGAAAGCCGATGTTACCCCTAAGACAGTGAATCCAACACCTGTCAAGCCCTCACCCAGTGTGGCAAGCAGCAGTAGTTCTCAACCTACCGAGAAAACTGTGCAGGCCGCACCCAAACAAGTTGTGAAAAACACACCGGTTAAGGTTGGACCAAAGGAAGTGATTAGGACAAATTCACCGAATCGTGTCACTAATCAATCTAGGTCAGCACCACAGCAAGTCTATAGGAGCACCACACCTAGCAGGTCACATACTCCAGTTAGGTCACATACTCCAGTTAGACAGTATGCACCGGTAAGAGCTCAAGGATCACAGTCAGAAATGCATATAATAGGAATTATTCTAGAGCTCCACAACAAATGCCTACACCAAGGCAAAGAGTGAACTTAAATCACTCGGCACCACAACAGAATTCAGTTCAAAGGCCCAAGTCACCTGAAAGGCGAGATGGGTACTTGAAAGAGTTCACGTATGTGGACGAGAATGGTATTACCAAGTCAGTCATGGCTTGGGTTCCCCGTGATAACTAACCTCTTTTCTTTCATGTGCAGGAGATAACTACCGGTCCAAACAACAAGTGGTTCGTCGACAGTGGTTGCTCCAGGCACATGACGGGGGAAAGAAGTCTTCTCATAGACTTCAAGGGGGGTAATAGGGGATTCGTATCATTCGCGGGTAACAAGGGTGGAAATATCACTGGAACTGGAGAAGTCACTAATGGGACGATTACTTTGGATCAAGTTAATCATGTTGATAAACTGGTTCATAATCTCATTAGTGTATCTCAAATCTGTGATAAGAAGAACTCGGTGTTATTTACTGCCACTGAGGCGTTAGTGCTGAAGCCTGGATTCAAGATACCTGAAGATTGGATATTGATGCGGGCGCCAAGGAAGAATGACTTGTACATGCTCAATATGAACAAGCCAGATACTTCGATGGGTCCGATCTGCTTACTATCAAAAGCTTCAGAGACGGAATCCGTACTATGGCACAGACGCATGGCTCACCTGCACCTAAGGAAGATGAATTACATAACGAAGAATGGATTGGTGCAGGGTGTGCCATTGAAGAGTTTTCAGTTCAAGGACAAGTGTCTACCGTGCATGAAGGGCAAACAACATAAAAGGGCACACAAGTCCAAGAAACAAAATTCAATCGCCTCAACATTCGATTTGTTGCATATGGACCTTTTCGGACCTATCAACAAAAGGAGTATAGGAGGTAGTTGGTTTTGCTTACTTATCACCGACGATTACTCACGTTTTTCTTGGGTTTTCTTTTTAGGTACGAAGGACGAGACGGCTGCAAAGCTCATCGGGTTCTTGGACCAAGTGGAGAACTCATACGGAACTAGGGTTAAACATATTCGTAGTGATAATGGAACTGAATTCAAAAACACTGTAATTGGTGTATATTGCCTATCAAAGGGCATAGTGCATCAATTCAGTGCACCATATGAACCTCAACAGAATGGGGTGGCCGAACGTAAAAATAGAACTTTGATTGATGCTGCAAGGACTATGCTTTCGGATTCAAAGCTTCCTACCATGCTTTGGGGGGAGGCAGTGAATACCGCGTGCCACATTTTAAACCGAGTCCTTACAGTCAAATCATTGAACAAAACATGCTATGAAATTTTGAATAAACGGCCACCTAACTTAACTGGATTCGAACCGTTTGGAGTACCATGCACACTTTTAAGAACAAAACATCAACCGAAGTTTGGTGAAAAGGCTGACGAAGGATACTTCCTAGGTT
>JAANYP010002264.1:0-46447 GCA_020465985.1 Centrapalus pauciflorus
TGGGTAGACTCAGATTGGAGTGAAGCATGCTCCAATGTGGCTGAACCTTCTCCCAAAATAGGAGAGGCAGCAGGGGTTGCTTCTTTTACAACTGAACCCTGTTGAGAAGGAACAGAGGAGGTGGTCGTTTTAGTTGTTTTATTTTTGGAGATGGATTTTCTGTGATAAAGGATGGATGAAGTGGGTGATTGGGGAGAGGAGATGAGAGGTTCAGACTGGACAGGTTTTGAGACTGGGTCAGAAACAGGTGGGTTGGCCTGTTCCATAGTCTCAGATGCCATAGAGGCACCAGCCACAGAGGCTTGAGGTTCAACAAATGAACCAGGGTGAGGAGTCTTCTCCTCCTCAGCGACAGAGGCTAAAGGTACAGACTCAGTCTGAGCTGATTTGACCTTCTTTTTCACAGGCCCAGCTTCAGTAGTTGCCAGGGTCCTCTTAACAAGTTTGGACCTGGCTTTGGATTTTTTTGCGGGAGCAGCAGCTTCTGGATCCACCCTCACAACAGAGGGTCCTTCCACCAAACCTAACAACCTCCTCATTGGTGTGGATAGAGGAGGCTCATTTTGAAGTACAGGAGTATGGAAAATTCTATTCCCTATGACAGGGAATGCAGCAGACTTAAGTAAGGGCTGAGAGTTGTATAGTTTCTCACCACAAACATGTCTGAAAATGAGGCTCAGAAACCTGGGATAACGGACAGCAGCTGGTCTTGGCTCTTGCTGCACCAGGTTCCTCAAGTTCATAAAGATCCACTTAGCCATATCAAGGGTAGTCCCATCCACTAGCTGTAGGACTATTGGAACATCATCTCTGCTCAGTTGGTCAAATGAACCAACTTTGCTGCTGAAGCTCATCATCACCGAAGCAAACAGAAAGTTGTAGGTAGGAGACAAATCCTTCCTGTACAATGTTGCTCCAATTTTGGGTTCTGCTACACCACAGAAGCGTAGCAGATTTCCCATTTGCTCGTTTTCAGGCTGAGGCATATCATATGTCTCAGCAACAGGCAGATGAAGAACCTCCCCCAGAAGATCAGCAGTTATCTCAATGGTTTGAGTCCCATTAAGAATTGTCCCTTTGATGACTTTGGTGTTGCGATTGTAGGAACAGGTGTACCAGAACTCATACACCATCTCCTGGTACATGACACCAGGAGTTGCAGTCATAGCATAGTTCAACGGATGAACTTGCAGAAACTCCACCATTTGATCGTAACCTTTCCCCACATAGTTTTTGGGGATAGTAAGATTTGCAACGTAGTTTGTGGGTTTGATGGTCAGCATTGTGGTGACTGATGAGTGTTTGACAACATCATCACCAACGAACACTGGAAGAAGGGGATTAGGTCTGTGAGCCATTTGGGAAGTTTTGAGGTTCGGAGAAGCAAAAGACACTTAGTCGATTTTTAGGGTTCTTGAGGATTTCTGGAAATGATGAGGAAGATGAAACAGTAGTTTGGTATTTATAGGATTTGAATGTGAGTGTGTATGAGAGAGAAGGTTTTAGGCGGTTTGATTTGAAAAAGTCGTTAACGGAAAACGAAACGGTTGTCCATGTCAGACCGTTTGTCAGACCACTTGAGTCCTTTTTAATCACTTACACACGTAATCCACATTATCCGCAGTAATTAAGTTGAATAAAACATTAATTAACTTAAGTTTGAAGAAATGTAATTAAAAATTTTTTGGTCTAAGCTGTTGGTCAACCCTGTGATGAGCAAGGTCATCACAAGCTGTTTAATTTTTCAAGCTGTTCATTTTTCAAACTGTTCCTCCAGCCTGCTCTCTTTTGTAAGAGCAGGTTGTGTTCAATAGTTGAACAGGTTACAAGACAATGGCTTGTAAGACAGTGTGAAGAAGTGGACAAGTTGAAGATTGGACCATCAGAGCAGGCTGGACGAATAAACTGATTTTGTTCAGCCTGTTGTATGCTCAAGCTGTTCAAGTTTTTCAGACAAATGACTAAGTACAGAACATGTATAACCTGTTCTGTCTAAGCTGTTCTGAGAAACTTGAGCAGTGTGAAACACACAGATTTTTAGACCTTTGAGAAAAACTTAGTCACTCTTGTTTAACATGCCCAGCTTGCTGACAAGGTAATTAAACCTTGTTTCATCCAGAGGTTTGGTGAAAATGTCTGCAAGCTGTTCATTTGTGGAAATAAAACTTACCACCACATTGCCTTTCTGAATGTGATCCCTGATGAAGTGATGTCTGACTTCAATATGTATTGTTCTAGAATGAAATACTGGATTGTTGGAAATGGCTATGGCACTTGTGTTATCACACAGAATAGGAATTTTCCTATACACAAGACCATAATCTTCAAGCTGATGCTGCATCCACAGAATCTGTCCACAACAGCTTCCAGCAGCAATGTACTCAGCTTCAGCAGTAGAAGTAGACACAGAGTTCTGCTTCTTGCTACACCAACTTATCAACTTACCACCAAGGAGTTGACATCCACCTGTTGTGCTTTTTCTGTCTAGCCTGCAGCCTGCAAAATCAGAATCTGAATAACCTGTTAGTTCAAGGCTAGAGTCTTTAGGATACCAAAGACCCAAACCTGGTGTACCCTTCAGGTATCTGAAGATTCTTTTAACAGCAGCTAGATGAGATTCCTTTGGATCAGCTTGGAACCTAGCACACAGACAGGTGGCAAACATAATATCAGGTCTACTAGCAGTTAAGTATAGCAAGCTCCCAATCATGCTTCTGTAAGCTGTTACTGAAACAACTTTACCACTGGCATCAGCATCCAATTTTACATTAGTTCCCATTGGGGTTTTAATAGGAGAATTTTGATCAAATTTGAATTTTTTTAATAGATCTAAAGTGTACTTTCTTTGATTTATAAAAATTCCAGTTGCGGTTTGTTTAACCTGTAATCCTAAAAAGAAAAGTTCTCCCATCATACTCATTTCATACTTGGATTTCATGAGTAATGAAAAATTCATGCACAACTGCTCATTAGTAGAACCAAATATTATATCATCCACATAAATTTGAACAAGCATAATGTCAGATTTCACTTTCTTTATGAACAGTGTAGTATCCACTTTACCTCTGGAATACCCATTGCTCATAAGGAACTCAGTAAGAGTGTCATACCAGGCTCTAGGGGCTTGTTTGAGACCATAGAGAGCTTTGTCCAACTTATAGACAAAACCTCGATGTTGTTCATTTTCAAAACCTGGAGGCTGCTTGACATAAACTTCTTCTTGCAGCTTCCCATTTAAAAATGCATTCTTCACATCCATTTGAAATACCTTAATGCTCTTATGAGCAGCGTAGGCTAGATAAAAACGAATTGCTTCTAGCCTGGCCACAGGAGCAAATGTTTCATCATAATCAATTCCTTCCTCCTGTCTGTAGCCCTGAGCAACCAGTCTTGCCTTATTTCTAATGACATGACCTTGCTCATCCATCTTATTCCTGAAAACCCATTTAGTGCCAATTATAGTTTACCTTTAGGAGCAGGGACCAGCTTCCATACATTGTTTCTCTCAAACTGATTGAGCTCTTATTGCATGGCAGTGATCCAATTGGCATCTTTTAGTGCTTCATCAACCTTCTTTGGATCCATTAGTGAAACAAAGCTAGAGAACACACAAAAGTTCCCTAAGGTGTCCCACCGTGTTTGTATCCCTTTGTTGATGTCACCAATTATTTGATCATTGGGGTGACACCTGATCCACTTAGGATCATTTTTCAATGATGATTCGCCTGAGTTGTTAACATCTTCAGCAGGTCCTGTTGAACAGTTCTCAAGATTTTCAGACACACTGTTGTCTTGAGCCTGTTCACTTGTTGAACATGTCTGACCGCTGTTGAACATATCAGCAGAGGAACTGGGAAAATCAGCATTGATAGGTTCAGGACATGCAGTTGTAATTAAGTCAGAACATTTATTCACACAGGATGTATTGACATAATCATCATCATGTCCATCATGATTAACAGGTTCCACACTGGGTGTAGTGGAAGCTTTTGAGTCCTCTTCATTGTTTGAATGCATCAGATCATCAAAGTTAAGTTCTCCTAAAACTGATTCAGGAACAGCTTTGGTGAAAGCATTCTTGGACTCTTCAAAGGTGACATTGATAGATTCATCTATCACCTTTCTTTTGTTGTTGTATACTCTGTAGGCTTTAGAGATAGCAGAGTAGCCAACAAACACAACTTCATCAGCTTTAGGTTCAAACTTTGTCAGTTGGTCCCTCTGATTCAGAATGAAGCAGGGACACCCAAACACATGGAAGTAACTGACATTTGGTTTCCTTCCTTTGAGCAGCTCATAAGGAGTCTTGTTCAACCTTTTTACCACTAAGGATCTGTTTTGAGTGAAGCAGGCAGTGTTGACAGCTTCAGCCCAGAATGATGAAGGTAAACCTGATGCACACAGCATGGTTCTAGCAGCTTCAATAAGAGTTCTGTTTCTCCTTTCAGCAACTCCATTTTGTTGTGGAGTTCTACAGCTGAAAAGTTGAGTGATTCCTTTCTCTTCACAGAAGTCTTCAAGAGTACTGTTTCTGAATTCAGTACCATGATCACTTCTAAGCTGCTTCACTTGAGCAGAGTCCAGCATCTCCATCTTTTTCACAAATCCAATAATTTCTCTAGCAGCCTCTCATTTGCTCTTCAGAAAGATCACCCATGTGTACCTGGAGAACTCATCAACCATTACTAGAGTGTATCTTCTTCCTCCTAGACTTGGGACATTTACAGGTCCAAACAAGTCCATGTGGATTAAGAAGAGTGGAGTATCAATAGAGAAATTATGTTTGGATTTAAAAGATGTTTTCCTCTGCTTGCCTTTTTCACAAGCTGTGCAGAGTTTATCTTTAACAAAGGTTATAGAGGGAAAACCTGTCACCAACTCTTTCTTACAGAGTTTATTGATGTTCTTGAAGTTCAGATGTGACAGCCTTTTATGCCATAACTAGTTTAAGTCTGCATTTGTTCTTGTGAGAAAGCAGGTTTCAGTTGTGGAATCAGCAGATTGCATGTCCACAACATATACACCTTTCTTTCGTTGAGCACATAGCACAACTTTGCCTTGGGGATCCAATATGTAACCCAGGTGCTCATCAAAGTTAACCTTGTAGCCAGCATCACACAGTTGGCTTATGCTAACAAGGTTATGTTTTAGCCCAACCACATACGCTACTCTTTTGAATACTGCAGCACCAGCTTTAAGAGTTCCATATCCCTCAGTGGATCCCTGTACATCGTCATCAAATGTGACTTTTGGCCCTTTTTCAGGCCTGAGATCACTAAGCAATTCTTTACAACCTGTCATGTGCCCTGAGCAGCCACTGTCCAAGTACCAAACCTGGGAAGGTTGTTTTTCCTGCAGAGTGATAAGAGAAATATTAGTCATTTTTAGGGGAACTCATCACAGAGATGAGTTCTCCTAATTCATCAACATTTGTTGATGGACTTATAATATCCACACTAATATTCCCAATTTGAATGGTGTCATGGATACCATTTTTATTGACTGAGATGTTTCCAACACTGCTTGTAACAGCTGTGAGAGAACTATCAGAGTCAACAGGCCTCATGTCCTCAGGTTCAGGACAGTCTTTGGCCAGATGTGTCTTCTTCCCACATTTATAACATTTTCTCTTTTTAGTATTTTTGGAAGAAGAACTTTCAGAAACACATTCTGAGTTATTTTTGTTGATTCTTTTAGCAGATTTTGCAACTTTATTACTATTTGATGAATAAACAGCTTGAGTGGAGGATTCAAAAGTCACAGCTTTGTTTGTCTCTTCTTTCCTCCTTTTAGGAGGAAAAATGTCAAAGACAGGAAGCTTAATTGGCTTTTGAACTTCCATAGGTTTGGGGAACTTATTCCCATGTTTCTCAGGTTGAGCAATGACTTTGCCTTTGTCACTACTGAGACGTGATTTATGCTGCCTATCAACATAATCATTGTTTCTGGTTTTGAAAAACTTATTTTCATGTAAAACCAGTTTACCACTATGATTAGTAAACTTATTAGAAATCACAGCAGGTTTGCTTTCAACATGAGACTTGCCCTTGTTGAAAACAGTCTGCTTAACTTTTGAAAACTTGTTTTCAAAATGTTTAGCATCAAAAGGATTATTATATCTTTTACCATCAGCTTTGGACACAGAACCTGTTTTGTCAACAGGTTTAGTATTCACAGCTGTAGTTTGGACATGTTTTCCTTTCTTTTGCTTGTGTGAATCAGCAGAGCACTTAGCAAACTGAATTGATGAAGAACATATTCCAACACCAGCTTTTGAGCTACGTTCACACGAGCTGTCAGTATTTTGAGGTCTGACAAACCTGTTTGTTGAAATTAGTTTACCATTCACTTTTTGAACAAAAGTGTTTGGAAGCTCACCAAGAGTGGATAAATCTTCTTTCAGATTATTAATCTCAACAATGGAAGCTGTTGTATCAAGATCCCCTCCAAGATAGGCTTGAATTTGTGCAGGGATCTGTTGACTTATACAATGGCTGACTTTTTGTGCAGATTGGCACCAAGAGTCAAGTATCTTTTGAAACTTAGCATGCTTTATATCTGTTTCTCTCTTTTCTTCCAGTAAAATAGAGTTGATGTGTTTTAATTCATCAAGCTCAATTTCCAACTTACGGAAACTGTCCAATTTACTGGATTTTGTTTTAAGATCAGTTTTAAGCTTGGAGATTTCAGATGATAAAGCATCATGCTTCTCAACAGCAGCTTTCAAATCAACTAGCATATATTCAAACATCTTAATCTTTTCTTCGGAACTGTAAGCCGTAAAATTTTGTACCTTATACATCATTGTAGGATTCCAGTTCTCTAAGTTGCTGAATGCTTCAGCTTCAGCCATATCCTGTTTGAAACTGCTTGTTGATGGGACATCAGTGTTGGCCATCAGACATTGATTGTCTTCTTCATCAGATGATGAATCAGATTCCTCCAAATCACAAGTCTCTGCCATGAGTCCCTTTTGGCGGTTGGAACCCACTGAGTTTTCCAACTTCCTCAGCTTAGCCATGGCCATAAGGTACTTAACCCTATAACCATCATCCTTGTTTGTCTTGTATGGTTTGGATGACTGACCAACAGCTTTTGACACACAGTCAGCAGCTATATGGCCAGTTTTGCCACATTTGAAGCACTCAGCCTTGGATTTATCAAATGCCTTCTTTTTGCCAGCACCTGAACTTCCTTGCAGCATGTTTCTTCCAAACCTTTTCTTGTTGAACCTTTTGACAAGCATAGCTATCATTTGCTCATCATCCTGTTCAGCAAGATCTGCATTGTCTTCCTCATCTGACACCTCCTCCTTGTCATCATCCTGTTGATCAGGTTGAGTGAACACATCACTCACCTGACTCACAGACTGTCTCACATTAGCCACAAAGGCTGCACCTCTTTTAGACATCTCCAAGGCATTTCTCTTCTGTTGCCTTGACTGTTCATCATTTAGTAAAGATCCATACAAGTTGACAAGATCCATACTTCTGATTGTACCTGAATTTCTTAAAATTGTTGAAAAGTAATTCCATTCTTCAGGGAGGATGTCCAAAAACTTGTTCACCAGAGTAAGGCTATCCTTAGTGATCCCAACAGCTTTGAGATCATTCACAAGAGCAGTAAACCTGGTGTAGGTTTCTGTGAGAGTCTCCTTTGGTTTTGCAAAGAAGAGTTCATACTGTCTAACAAGATTGTTAATCCTGTTATCCAGTGTGATTGTGGGTCCATCATAGACGGTACACAAAGTATCCCAGATCTCCTTAGCAGTCTTCATCTTCTCAATCTGTTTGAACAGATCATCAGGCAAGGAGATGACTAGATTGTTTCTGGCCTTTGCATCAAGAGCCACCAATCTTTTGTCTTCATCAGACCATTGAGCTTTTGCTTTCTCAAATATTCTGATCTCAGGAGCTGCTCCTTCAACATCAGGAGTTATTGTTGTAACAGAGGTTGGCACATAAGGACCCTCCATTACAATTTCTGGTAGTTGTACATCCAGATTCTCTAGGTAGAGCATCATTCTGCACTTCCAACCAGAAAAGTTCTGATGATTGAACTTTGGAGGTTTGCCCATTGAGCCATTGTCATAGTATGAGGAATTTGCAGCACTGTTGTCCATGGAAACTTGGAAGAATGAGAGATCTAGAATGACACACACTCTAACCTGGCTCTGATACCAGTTGTAGGTCCCGAGAGGTTCCCAAAGTATATAGCTTTTAGCTGTAGAGGGGGGTGAATACAGCTATTTAAAAACTAAAACCTATTTTCTCAATGTTTGTATGTATTATCAACAAATTGTTAATTACAAACAAGCTTGAATGCGGAAAGGTTCAAGCTGAGATGACAGATACAACAGTATGTTCACTAGTCTAAGACAGACTCAAACTAGATTACAATGAATACTCTCACTAATAAGCACTCACTGTGTTTACAAGACTTAGAGGGACAGCTTATGTAGAACAACTTAGACACAAATAAACTGTAATACACAAGCAGGCTTGCATGCATGAAAAACACACTTGCACGTTCACTCTTGGCTTCAGCACTTAGCTTTTTGGCTTATTCTTTCTGACCTTAGAAGCTTCCTTTTATACTAACTCAGAGGATCTAAGAGAAACTTCTTCATTGGACGAAATGAAAAAGGAGAAGTCTTGTTTGAAAAGACCACATAACTTTTCTGCATTATTCTGAAAAGCAGACTTGTCTCACATGTGCAGAACTTTTGTCTTTTCACTTTGTCTACTGTTGCATTGCCTTTAACCAATTAAGGAATGTCAACTTTGCGTCTTTCTTCCTTGTAAAGGCCTATTTTGATATAAGAAAAAGGTCTGTCACCCTTTTTTAAATAACCTTTTGTCTTCATGTTACAGAACAGTGTGGGCAGGCTGAGCAGTTCTGTTTTCCACTTTGTCTTCGACTTTGTAAACTGATCTTGTAGCCAAAGACAATACATGAGGACTAGGAAACATATTCCATAAAGTGTTTAGCCTGTTCACAAAGAACAGGTTATGTTCACAAAGAACAGAACACTTGTAAAATGCCCAAGCTGCTCACCAGTGTAGAGCAGCGTAGACAGTTTATGTCCAGCCTGTTCAGCAGACAGAGCAGCTTGGACAAACTGTCTTAGTTGCAACACATGCAACACATAGAACAGCTTTGGACTGATATTGCAAATCATTTTCAGGTTTCAATAAGGCATATAACAGGCCTTAACTTCAATCTTCAAATGCATCAACAGGTTTGATTACTAATCTCCCCCTCAGATGTAGAACAGGTTTGATTGAGGCCTTTTTGTGCCTAACATTAACAAACTGCACATCAAGAAAGACAAGGATGACATCAACATCCAGTTCTTTGCAGCCATAGCCCCCGAGTGGCAAATTGCATGCCGAGCAACGCGACGAGTTTTGGACATCCCAAATGTGTCTATCAATGTGTTATTCAAAGAATTGAAAAAGTATCAGGGTGATGTCGACCATCTGAAGCAGATGGCCAATCAGCTAGCATCCTTGTTACTATCTGCCAATACGGGAATGAAACCCACTGATTCTCTGGCTTTAATATCCAACAAGAACATTCCCACTGCATCTTATACTCAAGGTTCATCATCATCCCAGTGCCGATACGCTTCTCTGCCGCGTGAGATAATGAACGAAGAAGAAGCGGCAATTCAGGAACAGATAGCCTTATGGACTAATCGTCTACAACAACGACGTTTTTCCAATAAGAGTAACAATCAGCTCCGCTACGACACCGGTCCGCGGAGCTACTCGGATGACAAACGAGATGACAGAAGTGATGATTATCGTAAGCACGATTTTCGAAGGGATGACAGAGATGACTGATGATACCACGATAGACAGGACTATCGGGATGACCGCCATTATGAAAGGCGAGACGATAGGAGAGATGATCGCAAGGATGATCGATGCGATTACGACCGAAGGGATGATTGTCGTGATGATAGAAGGGATGACCGACATGAGGATCCAAGGGACTATGATCATCGGGACAATCGAAGGGATGATAGTAAGGAACCTCGCCATGCCGACAAGAGGCCGGTGGAGAGGAGAGATGAGAGGCCAAGAGCAGAAGAGCCTAAAGGAACCGAAGAACGTCTGTGCTACAAGTGCGGCAAACCGGGCCACTTTGCTCGGGAGTGCAAGAACAAGTTTGAACGAGACGTCGGTTATTATGAGCGGAAGCTGGAAGCCGCTATGAAGAGGACAGATGCTATGGCTCTCGTTGCCCAAAAAGACTATTGGGATGCAGAGGATACTGATGACGAGGACGACAAAGGCAAGAATTTCTACATGGCGGATCGTCTGGGATTGGATAACTATGCTACATCTACTTATTCAGAATCAGACACTGTTGTTGAGGGGGACACACCGCAAAATCCACCAGCATGTCTGATGGCCAGATCCGACGATCCAGAATGTTCGTCATCATATTCTGAGGCACGAGAGGTACATTCCTTTTACATTCCAAAGAATGTAAATAATTTATCTATACATAGTGAATGTAAATTGCACACACATATACTTCATTTAGAAGCTAGGTTAAATGCTGAAACAGACTAGTGTGTGCATGTTGAACATCTAGCCCAAACATTAAAAGAGTCATCTGAATTATATCAATCAAATTGGTTAACAAATCATAATGTGATAAAACAGATGCTAATTGAAAAGGTAGATGTTTAGGATAGGAATAAGTACCTAGAATCCTGTATGGATAGGTTATCTAACGAAAAGCTCTCATTAAAAGAAGAAATATCAGTTTATCAAAACTATTAGAGACGGTAAGTATGGAAAACATAGACAGCTTAAAAAAATAGAAAATGATAGAAGAAGAAAGAATAAGTTTGTACTCTCGAATAAAGACCCTTGATGATGAATTTTTAAAACGGGGTCAACCGAACAAACTATTCATTTAAACCAGCCCAAAGAAACTAGGTTTTACCATTCTAAAAAAGGAATTGGTTTTAAGAATCCTAAGTATTTGGAAAAGGCTCAAAAAGTTTTACCTCTGTTTTATGACCTGAATTACATGGGTGCTGGGCTTAAATCTTTCTTTTTTGTGTCACCAAAAGAAGTATCAACCCAAGAGGATGAAAAACGCATTGAAAATAAAGAAAAAGAAATATCTTTTACATATGAAGAACTAAACGAGAGTTATTCTTATAGAGTACCCACTCCAGAGGAAGACTTCTTGTCTAGTTATTCTGAAGCTGAAATGAAAGCATAACCTGTAAAACCAACCCCTCACCTTAACATTCCTACAAAACTTCTTCAACATAAAATTAAAGTTTTAGAAAAGGAATTAAAGTCAACTCAAAAGAAAGCTCTTGATTTTCAAGAAGCTCTTCTTAAGAGTGAGGAAAAATTGGTAAATCAAAGTTTTCAACAATTTGTAGAATTAACTGTCTACAGAGAAAAATTTGACATGGTTTCTCAAATATTAAAAGATCATTTAAAAGAACCAAGAGTTTCTCATCCTACCAGAATCCCACTCGTGTCATCTAACAAAGGCAAGCCTAAAATTGAAAATTCTTCTATCAGTTGTAAAGGTGAGTGCTCAAAACCTTTTTAAGCTGAGGTTTCGAAAAACTCTCAGATTCAATCCAAGTCTTTTAAGAAACCCACTCACCAAGAAAATGAAAAATCTTTAAAGTCTAAGTCTTCCATGCGTACTGACTCTCGTCATTTTTGTTCCTACAGATCATGTGAGAAGAGTACCAAAAACTACCATGCAAGATTTTACGAGTTTTTTTTTTTGTGAAGAAGGCTGTTACGCCAATTGATATTTTTCTAGAGATAGGTTGCATGTAATCTCTGAAAAAAATATTTGTAATGATGTAACGAATTCTACTGCTTGTTTGAAGTATTCTTTTAGTGACTTGTTTAAATTATGTCCAACTCGTTTTAGACGTCAAGTACCTGAAATGAATGCTTTTGTGCCATATCCTGCTAAAAGATTTCGTAAAAAGAAAATAAAAAATGTTGCATCATCGGCCATCACGAAAAATGAGACTTGTACTTTGCCTAGGCCCAATACCAAAGCAAAAGTCAAACAAGGCTCAAAAAGTCAAAAACCGAAGGTAATTTCATCGCCTAAGGTTCCAAAGCCTGATAAATCCAATTTTCAATGGATTCCAAAAGGCTATGCATCTGGACGACACATAACATGGGTTCCCAAAACTTGCACAAACGTGCCCTATTCAACCTGGAACTTCCTAACTAAAAGGACCCATTGTTATGATTGGGTACCTAAAGTTGAGTGATCTTCAATGTAGATGAGTTCTTGGTTACTATAGATTCAAGACACGTTTACTTCAATGAATTGGCTTCTAGTTCCATTAGACTAGGACCCATTCTTCTGCTTGGCGGTTGTGCTTAAACCGACAAGTTTGGTTCTGTGCACACAGCTCAGGCCCGTCTAAATCCATCATGTTTTCGAAACATCTCGGTTCAGACTACGGTCATTGAGTGTCAATATAAGATGGGGCTCGTTTGAATGCTAAAGCTTTTCAGTATGATAATATATAATGATTTGTGCTTTCAGGGAAAAAATCCATCGGTGTATGGATCGGGTTGCTTCCAAGCGGCATGACCGGGAGAAGCGCAATTGTTGTCCAACGGCACGTAAATACAAACGTGGGACCGGTCGTATAGCTTAGAATTCTTGAGGATGCTATCTGTATACTCAAAGCTCATTCACTACACAGAGGATGGATTTACGGGGTTAGTCTTACAACTTCAAGTCTAGTCATCGAAGAGTGTTGAGTATGTTGCGGGATTATAAACATAATCTTGCATGCTTTAATTAAGCGACAAGCTTGCCGACTATAAGAAGGATATAGAATTAGTACTGTTAGAGAATAAGAACTGTTGGGATAACCCGTTAGTGTGATGGCAAAAAATTTATCACGGTTCCACTAAACTGTATACCTTATACACCATCGGACTAGCTAAGCTTCATGGTTCTAAGGGATAACACTGCACACTTTATCAAACGTCTCTTAAAAGGATCTCTTGGTTTCATTGGTCATCGAAGGTTTTATACCACTTAAACTTTGAAACATCCAACAAGCTGGCTGCCTAACAATAACTGGTGAAAAGGTCTCCTCACTAGAACTGAGATATGCAAAAAAACCATCTGTTTGGAGAATGTGAGAAGGCAAGATGATGAAAAGATATCTCACAAACCACAACCCCGAAACCATATCGAAGAGAGTGTTGTGACGTTTACTTCATATGTGACTTGTGTGGAACCGATGTGGACCCAAAGCATATTTGGGGAAATACAGGGTATATGTGTTGGTTATCGTTAGAAACTGACACTATGCTCCGACCATTATACTTGCGTTGTTAATTTCTTGCTGACTTCCCAAGGATGGTCCAGCTCAAAAAATCATCGATTTTACTTATATGAGATGTTCGAACGACCCAACCAGACAACCTTTTTCTCAGGTCCTTCACGTGTTGTCAATCAATCCAGTCTGACAATGGCACAGAATTCAAGAATTCGGTAGTTTATGGCTTCCTTCGATCCAAAGGTATTGAACATCAATATTCTACTGCTAAAACACCTCAACAAAATGGAGTCGTAGAAAGGCGTAACCGTACCCTTGTGGAAGCTACTCGTACAATGTTGACTTACTCAAAGCTATCTCCATTCTTGTGGGCGGAAGCCGTGTTGTGAAGACCATACCTTACGGGGCAGTCGTTAGAGTCAAGGTCCCACATAATGCAACACGATATCAATCATAACTAAGATAGAGTAATTAAGTTGCGGAATTATAAATTAACAAGTACAAACATATTAAGATTAAGTTTAATATAGATTACAGTTTTCAAATTAAACTTAGAGTTAATTGCATAGATGGTCCTTTAAGTATCCCCAAATTGCAGTTATCGTCCTTTTTTCGAAAACGTTGCAAATTGGGTGCTTTATGTATCGAAAAGTTGCATTTAAGGTCCTTTCTAACGATTTCCGTTAAGTGTCTCTGTTAAGTCAGGGGCAATTTCGTCTTTTTAAGTATAAAGGACCTTTTCTGCAATATTTTATTATTACTTTCATTATTTGCATTATTATTATTATTATTATTATTATTATTATTATTATTATTATTATTATTATTATTATTATTATTATTATTGTTATTATTATTTAAAAGAAAAACAAGCATATCCCCTTGTATTTATCATCTCTTCAACATTCAACCCACATCACACCACCACCCATTTAACATTCAACATCTCTTCAGCATATCCACCGACGACAATCACCACCACTATTTGGTTTTCTCCGTCGCTGCCGCCCCTTCCTAATCTGCTCCGCCGTCGCTGCCGCCTTCCTAATCTACTCCGCCGCCACCTCTCTTATCTCCTCCGTCGCCACTGCCGCCGCACCTCCCTTGCTATTTCATTGACGGCTCCACCGTCGCCGCCGCCACCTCCCTTATCTCCTCCATCTACTTCGTCTTCTACATCAGGTCTCCGAGAATCATAATACTAGCGGTAGCAGTACCAGTTTCACCACCAGACCAACATTCCCCTAAATTAGGGCATTTGGCTTCGTCACAAACTGTATGAAGCTTTAGGTTTAGGTAAGGGATTCTTCTTCGTACCAACTTCAACAGAATACTCTTCATCACACTGGAGGCGGATGAAGTTGTTTAAGGTGGGTGATTCAGCGGCGAGACGGTGGCGGAGCTCGGTTAGGGTTTGAGGGTGTTGGATTTGCGAAAAGAATGTTTGAGATGAGATTGACACTGTTCGAGAAGAGAATGTTGGTTTTGCTCTCTTGGATCTCAACTCGTTTGCCGTTCGTCATCAGAATATTTGGCGACTACTTCCGGCAGCTTATCTCCATCATCGTTAGTCCTCTCTTCATTTTTCTAGTTGGTAACGTGATCGTACTAACACTGGTCGTTAAGTCCGGCCAACTCACTGGAACTCCTAGTGCGGTAGGTAATGCCGGAACTGATCTATATGAAGAGATTGTAAATAATGTAGGAGAAGATGTTCCTTCTGTTCTCGAACAGGAGGAAATTATTTTTCAGGATAAACGAATAATATCTGAAGTAAACGCTAAACCGATTACTGGTTACGGCAGTAATCAGTCTTATAACACATCCAAAGAACACCCCAATTCTTTTAAGGATAAACGAATTACACCACTGGAGGAATTGCCGGAGAAGACGACCCCACTGGACGAATGGCCGGAGAAGATAAGCGGAATTGATTTACTCACCGGAGAATTCAAGCTATGGTGATAATAATAATAATAATAATAATAATAATAATAATAATAATAATAATAATAATAATAATAATAATAATGCAAATAATGAAAATAATAATAAAAGATTGCAAAAAAGGTCCTTTATACTTAAAAAGACGAAATTGCCCCTGACTTAACAGAGACACTTAACGGAAATCATTAGAAGGACCTTAAATGCAACTTTTCGGTACATAAAGCACCCAATTTGCAACGTTTTTGAAAAAAGGACGATAACTGCAATTTGGGGATAGTTAAAGGACCATCTATGCAATTAACTCTTAAACTTAAAAGGGTACCATCTAATCTAATACATACAATCATATCAAGTCTACCCAAAACCACCACAATTGTCATCTTCCAATCAGTACCGAAAAGTTTGTTGAGTAGTGGTCTGTGAAAGCTTCAAAACTTGGATCTTGAATGACCTAAGAACTAGGTCCAACAGACTTCCCTTTATCTTTTCCTGTAAAAATTGTAAAGTAGCAACTGTAAGCAATGCTTAGTAAGATTATAGATTTTCAGATTTCACACATTATCAAGTGGATCACGGGTCTAGCGTGATATATCTTGACTGCCGCTACAATCCTCATGATTGAGACATAGTAGTCATAGAGTCGGATGATGTTCAAGCCACGCTCACGCTTAAATCGGGGGATCAGCCACATACTGAGCTAGCGAGCAGTAAATCAACATTGCGGAACATCGGAGGGTCATTACCAAGTTCAATAGAACTGGTGAAATAGCATGGTCTAGAACAATAGACCGACAAGGCTAATCAAGCTGAATCAATAAGTCAAATGTCTGGGCAATAATGAAAGCTTAAGTCATCAAAGTCATGAAAGCAATAAATCTCATAGCAGTATCTGAAATGAACTGTAATGCAATGTCATGTAAAATAATAATCAAATAGCTATCATGATACACTGGGCATCACCGAACCATAGTGAGCACAGGTCTCAATTCAGCTGATCATATATGAATGCCAAGTAATCTATCATCAACAATATGTCTCAACCAGAAATCTCGCATGAAATGCTGAATATCTATAATTCACAGTTTGGGGTCTTTATCAAGCAAATATAAAATCCACCACCTGAGTTATCTCAGGATTTATCTTTAAATCTTTATAAATCTGATCTCTGTCAATTCTTTTCAAATCAAGACCCGCTTTAAATCTGTTTAATTCTTTGTTCAGAATCTAACTGAACCTGTCCAGAATCATGTCATATCAATATCATCAGCTTTTAGCTTAAAATTTTTTATTTTATCTGATTCTGATAACTGATAATTCATCAATCTTTCATTTGTTCATATTCTTTGTTTCATTAAATTCTCAAAAGTTCTATATATATATATATATATATATCAATGTATATATATATATAATCATGTTGCTTTGTTGATCTTTAATCATTTTAATCATTCATTTATTTATTTATTTGATCCATCCGGATTCGGACCATCCGGGTTGGCCATCCGGATTCGGACCAATCCGAAATGGGTCAACCGGATTCAGAACCGGCTAAGCCATCCGAAGTGGATACCTGAATTGGGAAAAGTCCGAATTTGTAGGAGGTCCGAATTAACATCATCCGAAATATAATGTCCGAAGTGCTGCATCCGAATTAGACTCATCCGGATTCAAGGTGGGTCCGAAATAGGCACCATCCGAATTCGGGTCATCCGAATTCGGATCCAAGACTTGTAATTTTCCCAGAATTTGTTCTTGATGTTCTTGATCATATTCATACGGATTTTTCCATTTTCACTCTAAAACCCATTTATAATCAACGTGCAATGTAATATAATGATATATTATCATATTTGGGTTGATTTTGTACCATTTTCCGTATCAAAAACATTAAAATTTGATCAAGATTGTCCAAAATATGTATTCTTTATCAAGAACTCATATTTAATCAAAAATTTCAGATTTCTTATTTATTTGAATGTTCTAACCCAAAATCTTTGTTTCTATAACTTCAAACTACTTAAATACATAATTATCTATCATAAATTCTTGGTTTCTGTTTCTCCAAACCCGAACCAACTTCATCAATTTATGGATTTTAGTCAAGAAATTACCTTGTATTCTTGTAGATTGTTGTTGTTGAATGATTGTTGTAACTCCTCCTTAAATTAACTCTTCAATTAATTGAACAATCTTTGGATTTCTTGCCAAATTTGTGAGATAGCCGATTGTAGAGAGAGAAAGAAGAGAGAGAGAGAGAAATTTTTCTTAATTGTATGTTAAATGGCATTAATTGGAGTTTATATACATCATTTAGTTATAATTGCAATTTAACCCACTATACTTTTGTATAATACATCTCTTTTATTTTAATCATCTTTAATAATTTATAACATAAATATAATTTAATTAAATTATTTCATTACATAATTGAATCACAAATCAAATAATGTAATAAAATTACATTATTATCTCAAAATACTGAAATTATGGTTGGATCAAAAGTTAGGTTGTAACAGAATGGGCTCCACCATGCACAAACTTCGTCCTCGAAGTTAGCTATGTTCTAACAGACTTGGATATGTTGCTTTCATGACATCACTTGATTCCCAAGACTGATGCGAACCCTTGTGGTGTTTCCATTGGACGAGCACCATCTGTATTTCTTTATTTCGAAGCTTTTTGGTCTTCGAGTCCAGAATACATTACGGCTCTTCAACCACTCGAAGCTTTTCATCAATTTGCAGATTAACATGTGGTATCTGCACTTCTCTTTCATCTGCTAGGCTCTTTCTCAAATGACTAACATGAAATACAGGATGCATTCCAGATAAGTCCGTTGGCTGTTCAAGACGATAACATTGATTTCCTATCTTTTCCACAATCTTGAACGGACCAATGAATCTCGGAGCCAGTTTGCTTTGCTTTATGAATCTCACCACATTCTTCAATGGGGATACTTTCAGCATCACCCAATCGTTAACTGCAAAGCTGATAGATCTGTGACGATTATCATAATATGACTTCTGCCTGCTTTGAGCTTCAAGGATATTCCTTCTGAAAAGTTGAATCCTCTCATGAGTCAACTGTAGAAGGGCAGGACCTGCTATTGGCGATTCACCTGTTTCGCGCCAACAGGTTGGAGTTCTGCACTTTCTTCCATATAGAGCTTCAAAAGGAGCCATCTTTATCGTTGAATGATAACTATTATTATATGAGAATTCGACCAAAGGTAAATGGTCATCCCAATTAGCACCCTGATCAAGAACGCAGGCACGGAGCATATCTTCAAGAGTAAGGGTAGTACGTTCACTTTGGCTATCTGCATTTGGATGATATGCAGTACTCCAAGAAATTCGAGTACCCATCCCTTCTTGTAGCGCTTTCCAGAATCTCGAAGTGAAACGACTATCACGATCAGAGACGATAGATTTCGGCACGCCGTGATGAGAAATTATTTCTGTGATGTACAACTGTGCCAATCTATCAAGAGAGTATGTCTCTTTCATCGGTATGAAGTGAGCTGACTTCGTTAATCGATCTACGACTACCCAGATGGAGTCGTGCTGTCTCTTGGTTTTTGGCAGTTTCGTGACAAAATCCATGGTTATATGCTCCCACTTCCACTCAGGAACTGCAAGTATTTGCATATCCCCGAAGGGTTTCTGATGTTCTGCCTTAACCATTTGACAGACTCGGCAGCTTTCAACTTATTGACCGATGTCCTTTTTCATTCCTGGCCACCAGTAGTCAGCTTTCAGATCAAAGTACATCTTTGAGCTGCCAGGATGAATAGAAAAGTTGGACTTGTGGGCTTCAGATAGAAGAGTGTTGCGGATAGAACAATATTTAGGAATCAAGATTTGGTTTCCTTTAAGACATTGAAGTCCCAAATGATTCATAGACAGAAATTGCAATTGCCCTTTAAGATTTTCAGTACATAGATTATCTTCTTTCAGTGCTTCAACTTGGGCAGATTTGATGTCTTTGATAAGATTAGAAGAGAATACAATAGGAGTTAGGGCATAGCAACACTTTTCTGGACATGTCTTTCTACTCAAGGCATCCACGACCACATTTGCTTTGCCGGGATGATACAGAATCTCGCAATCATAATCATTGATAAGCTCCAAGGACCGACGTTGTTTCATATTCAGATCCTTTTGAGTAAATAGATGCTTGAGACTTTTATGGTCAGTATAAAGCTGACACTTAGTCCCATAAAGATAGTGACGCCAGATTTTCAGTGCAAAGGTAACGGCAGCCAACTCAAGATCATGAGTTGGTGCACTTTTCTCGTAGTCTTTCAATTGCCGTGAAGCGTAGGCAATGGCTTTTCCCCTTTGCATGAGGACACACCCTAAGCCAGTACCAGATGTATCACTATAGACGACAAAGTCATCATTACCTTTTGGTAAGGCTAGGATTGGCGCTTGAATTAACTTCTGTTTCAGAGTTTCAAATGCCTCTTGCTGTTTATCCGCCCATACGAAAGGTGTACTCTTTCGTGTTAGCATCGTGAGTGGCACAGCAATCTTCGAGAAGTCCTTAAAGAATCGCCGATAGTAACCGGCCAATCCAAGGAAACTTCTGATTTCTGAGGCATTGCGAGGAGTTTGCCATTTCTGAACAGCCTCGATTTTAGACGGATCGACTGAAATACCTTCGCCAGATACAACATGGCCAAGGAATTGGATCTATAAAGAAGTCAAAGTAGAATTTCAAATTTCGTTTGAAACAAAGAACACTTAAGAAGTAACTCAAGACAATATAAGGTTATACCTGTCTGAGCCAGAATTCACATTTTGAAAATTTTGCGTAGAGTCTTTCCTTTCTCAATAACTCTAACAGTTGTCGCAGATGATTAACATGATCAGCCTCCGTTTTGGAGTAAATCAAGATATCGTCTATGAATACGATAACTGACTTATCCAGCATTGGTCTGCACACACGATTCATGAGATCCATGAACGCCGCTGGTGCATTTGTTAGACTGAAAGGCATTACGAGAAATTCGTAATGACAGTATCTTGTTCGGAAGGCTGTTTATGGAATATCCTCATCTCTTACTTTCAATTGATGATGACCAGAACGAATATCAATCTTTGAGAAATAACTTGCTCCTTGTAGTTGATCAAATAAATCGTCAATTCTGGGTAGAGGATACTTATTTTTGATGGTGACTTTGTTCAACTCGTGGTATTCGATGCACATTCGGAGAGTTTCGTTTTTCTTTTTAACAAATAAGACAGGTGCACCCCACGGAGATGAACTAGGTCAGATAAAACCTTTCTCTAACAGATCTTGCAATTGCTTTGACATTTCCTGCATCTCTGCAGGCGCAAGTCTGTAGGGAGCTTTGGCAATGGGAGCCGCACCAGGAACTAAGTCAATGCCGAACTCAACTTGTTGTTCCGGTGGCACTCCAGAGATATCATCAGGGAATACGTCTGGGAACTCACAAACGATAGGGATATCAGAAATAGATTCCTTGCTGGCTTCAGAGATAGATTCAGACGAGACAAAACATAGATACGATTCGTGACCTTTAGATAGATATTTATGCGCTTTGTCAACTGATATGAAACAATGTGCACCTTTTCGCTTCTCGCCTTTGATTTCTAACACTCGGCCGTCTGAAGACTTGATCCGATTGATTCGACGGTTGCAGACGATCGTAGCCTCGTTATTCATTAGCCAGTCCATGCCGATGATGATATCAAATTCTTTCAACGGAATCGGAATAAGATAGATTGAATACAATGTTATCAACGAGTAGGTAGCAGTTACGGTATACGGAATCAACCATAACATATTTATTACTGGCTATCTCAATATCAATCACGACAGGAAGTTTGGATGGAGATTTAGATAGTCTTCGTGCAAAAATAGTCGATATAAAGGATCGACTAGCACTAGAGTCAAATAATACAAGGGCAGGGATTGAATTAAGCATGAACGTACCGGTAACCACGTCAGGGATTCCCTTTGCTTCCTCAGCTGTTATCTGAAATGCTCGAGTCCTTGCAGTTGGAGTTGCGACTGAACTTTTCATTGTAGATCCTCCAGCTGACGATTGTGACTGACCTCGTTTCCCACTACGACACTGATACATGAAGTGTCCTTGTTTTCCACATTTGGCACAACCAAGTCCTCGCTGGGGACACTCTTCACTGCTATGGCCAATTCTGCTGCATGCAAAGCATGTGACGTCATCCGGATTACACAATCCCATATATGATTTTCTGCGTCTCTTGCAGAATCGTGGTTCGTTCGTTAAAGAATAAGCTTGAGCTCTCTGAGGCGAGCTGTACTGCTGAGATTGCTAGGGTTGCTAGGACTGAGACTTGTTTGGCTTAAAGAATCGACTGAATCTTTGCTTCTTTGGAGGAGAAGGACATGTCGTGTTAGTCGATGGAGCATAGAGTTGATCGTCGTACTCTAGATATCCTCTCTCAATCTGCCTTGCCGCTTCAACCATTTCTAAGTAAGATTTATACTTCATTGCGCTCATTGGATGTCGGTATCTCGGGTTAAGCCCTCCGCAGAATCGGTACATCTTTCTTTCTTCAGTGACTACTTGATATGATGAATAACCACCGAGCCACGAGAATTCGTGCTCGTACGCGTCAACAGATTTGGTTCCTTGAGTCAGCTGTATCAATTGAACTTCCATCTTGTCTCGTTGATCAACAGGGCAATACTTCGCATTGAACATATCTAGGAATTGATTCCATTCTAGAGTCTGAATAACTTCCTCGCCATAGATACTCCACTGGGTTTTCCACCAGGCACGACCAACATCAATAAACAATGCTGAAGCATAACTCACTTTCTTTGATTCTAAACAGTCAGAGATTCTAAAGATCTCTTCAGTGTGGCTGATCCAATCCATCGCCTGAATTGGATTGAATGTACCCTCAAAGTTCAGAGCACCGCTTGCTTTGAAATCTTTAGATTTACAACCTTTTGGCTGTGCAATTTGGGCTTCAGGGTTCGAGTTATCAGAATTAGATTCATCGTTCTGGACTTGTATTTCTTTTTGCTTATTCTTTTTATCATCACGTCTTTTAGCTTCGGCCTCATCTCTAGCCTGAAGTTGTTCTTGCATATACTTATTTTGTTGTTCAGAATATTAGGCTAATAGCTGTTGCATCATTTCAAACATCTGTTGTGGAGTCATGTTGTTGGGTATGTCGCCTGATCCTGACATCTTTACTGAAAATTAAAAATCATTTAACTATCAGTTTATAGACTTAGAACTTTGTACCCTTTTTCCCATCCTAACAGTCTGTACATCCTATCTCAGTTCAAACCACCTAAATGATTGATACATATGTATTGCTTCAGTTTGAGACCAAGTATCACTCACGTAATACTTGATTCACTCAAACTATGGGCTCTGATACCATCCTGTGAATACCATCCCTTATGGGGCAGTCGTCAGAGTCAAGGTCCCACATCATGCAAGACGATATCAATCATAACTAAGATAGAGTAATTAAGTTGCAGAATTATAAATTACAAGTACAAACATATTAAGATTAAGTTTAATACAGATTATAGTTTTCAAATTAAACTTATAAAGGGTACCATCTAATCTAATACATTACATCATACAATCATATCAAGTCTACTTAGAACCACCACAATTGTCATCTTCGAATCAGTACCGAAAAGTTTGTTGAGTAGTGGTCTGTGAAAGCTTCAAAACTTGGATCTTGAATGACCTAAGAACTAGGTCCAACAGACTTCCCTTTATCTTTTCATGTAAAAATTGTAAAGTAGCAACTGTAAGCAATGCTTAGTGAGATTATAGATTTTCAGATTTCACACATTCTCAAGCGGATCATGGGTCTAGCTTGATATATCTTGACTGCCGCTACAGTCCTCATGATTGAGACATAGTAGTCATAGAGTCGGATGATGTTCAAGCCACGCTCACGCTTAAATCATGGGGATCAGCCACATACTGGGCTAGCTACCAGTAAATCAACATGACAGAACATCGGAGGGTCATTACCAAGTTCAATAGAACTGGTGAAATAGCATGGTCTAGAACAATAGACCGACAAGGCTAATCAAGCTGAATCGATAAGTCAAATGTCTAAGCAATAATGATGTTCGGATTTGATCCATCCGGATTCGGACCTATCCGAAATGGGTCAACCGGATTCGGACCGGCTAAGCCATCCGAAGTGGATACCCGAATTGGGACAAGTCCGAATTTCAAGGAGGTCCGAATTAAAATCATCCGAAATATAAGGTCCGAAGTGCTGCATCCGAATTAGAATCATCCGGATTCAAGGTGGGTCCGATATAGGCACCATCCGAATTCGGATCCAAGACTTGTAATTTTCCCAGAATTTGTTCTTGATGTTCTTGATCATATTCATACGGATTTTTCCATATTCACTCTAAACCCCATTTATAATGAATATGCAATGTAATATATTGATATATTATCATATTTGGGTTGATTTTGTACTATTTTCCCTATCAAAAACATTATAATTTGATCAACATTGTCCAAAATATGTATTCTTTATCAAGAACACATATTTTATCAAAAATTTCCGATTTCTTATTTATTTGAATGTTCTAACCCAAAATCTTTGTTTTCCATAACTTCAAACTACTTAAATACATAATTATCTATCATAAATTTACACATGCAACATACATTTTTCATATTTTAAATTCTTGGTTTCGGTTTCTCACAAAGCCGAACCAACTTCATCAATTTATGGATTTTAGTCAAGAAATTACCTTGTATTCTTGTAGATTGTTGTAACTCCTCCTTTGATTAACACTTTAATTAATTGAACGATCTTTGGATTTCTTGCCAAATTTGTGAGATAGCCGATCGTAGAGAGAGAAAGAAGAGAGTGAGAGAGAGAAATTTTTCTTAATTGTATGTTAAATGACATTAATTGGAGTTTATATACATCATTTAGTTATAATTGCAATTTAACCCACTATACTTTTGTAAAATACATCTCTTTTATTTTAATCATCTTTAATAATTTATAACATAAATATAATTTAATTAAATTATTTCATTACATAATTGAATTACAAATCAAATAATGTAATAAAATTACATTATTATCTCAAATTACTGAAATTATGGTTGGATCAAAAGTTAGGTTGTTACACGTGTCAACAACTTGCTACACACAGAATCGCTCCATAATCCATAAGCGTTTCAATAAAACTCCATATCAACTCTTCTTAAATAAAGTACCTTTTATCAAGTACTTACGTGTATTTGGTTGCAGGTGCTATGTGCTTAATAACAAAGAAAACGAAATTCAACGAGAAAGCGGATGAAGCGATCTTCATTGGATACTCATCCAATTCGAAGGCATATCGTGCATTTAACACCCGAACCAGGACAGTCAATGAAAGTGTGCATGTCACATTTGATGAGTTGGCTGAACTAGCACCCGAAGTTGATCAATCAGGACCATGCATTACACTAATTCCTGGAGACTCTTCTTCTCATTCTACTTCTTTTTCACCTTTTGATTTAGTTAATTTATTTGATCCTTTTCATGTAGAATTTTTTTGCCGTAATTCTAATGTTTCTAATGTTTTTCCTACTGTAGGTAACACATCCAACAATTCAACTGCACCACAAATTCTATCCGATCCATCTTCATCCACGTCATACCCACATCCATCAACATCATCCACTGATACATCTGCAGTTGAATCTACTCCAGAGATACCCTCGCATATCATGCCAAACATCCTTCCTTCACCTGAAAATACTAAACCAGAACCGGAACCAGTGGTACCTTCAATAGAAACCATTGACCATGAATCATCCTCCATTCCCACTCTCACCACTGAGATTCCATCCCGTGCACCCCTTCCACACGACACAAAATGGACCCGAAGTCACCCAAACGATCAAATCATTAGTGATGTCTCAACCAGTGTCCAAACCCGCAGCGCGTCTGCTAATGAATGTCTCTTCGCATCATTCCTTAGTATGATAGATCCAGCTCGTGTGGTTGAATCCTTAAAAGACCCAGACTGGATAGTTGCAATGCCAGAAGAGCTCAACCAGTTTGAACAGCTCCGAGTATGGCGGTTAGTTCCCAAGCCAAAAGACCGAACAATTATCGGAACAAAGTGGATCTACAAGAACAAACTAGACGAAAATGGCATTGTGATAAGAAACAAAGCAAGACTTGTTGCCAAAGGCTACCATCAACAAGAAGGGATAAATTATGACGAGACCTTCGCTCCAGTTGCACGAATTGAAGCTATCAGAATCTTCTTGGTGTACATGGCACACAAAGACTTCAAAGTGTACCAGATAGACGTCAAGACAGCCTTTCTTAACGGTGAACTTAATGAAGAGGTGTACGTTGAACAACCACAAGGATTTTTTGATGCACATAAACCAGACCATGTTTATGTGCTAGATAAAGCCCTCTATTGTTTGAAACAAGCACCTCGCGCATGGTATGACAGTCTCTTTAACTTTCTTAACTCTGCTGGTTTCAGCAAAGGTGTGGTGGACACAACAATGTTCACAAAAAGGAAAGGCCCGCACATAATGCTAGTATAAATATATCTCGACGACATTATATCTGGATCTACCTACAGTAATTTCTGTAAGGATTTTTCAGCCCTAATGGAGTCCAGGTTCGAGATGAGTATGATGGGGGAAATGAATTATTTCCTCGGATTACAAGTCAAACAACTTGATAATGGGATTTTTGTGAACCAGTCGAAATATACTTTTGACATTCCCAAGAAGTATAAGTTAGCCTCTTGCACGAGTATCGCAACTCCCATGGCTTTTAACTGTAAGTTAGACACCGATCCTTCTGGGAAAAGTGTCCATAATACAACTTACAGAGGGATGATAGGATCCTTACTTTATCTGACTTCTAGTAGACCTAATATAATGTTTTCAACATGTCTTTGTGCTCGTTTTCAGGCGGACCCAAAAGAATCACACCTAACTGCGGTAAAATGCATTTTTCGTTATCTTAAGGGTACACCCAATCTTGGTCTCTAGTATCCAAAGGGAACCGATTTTGATCATACTGCCTTTTCAGATGCTAGGTTGTAGAGTTGACAGGAAAAACACATCAGGTGGAATACAGTTCTTGGGAGAGAGACCGGTGAGTTGGTCGTCCAAAAAGCAGATATGTGTTTCAACATCCATAGCTGAAGCTGAGTATGTAGCAGCTTTAAGCTGTTGCTCTCAAGTGCTGTGGATGAGAACACAATTACCTGATTATGGATTCTCACTCACCAACATCCTTATTCAATACGATTCTCGAAGTGCGATTGCTATCTCTTGCAATCCCGTGCAGCACTCTCGAACGAAACATAGAGATATCAGGTATCATTTTATTAAAGATCATGTAAAAAAGGGAACAATTGAGTTGTATTTTGTAGGCACTAAATATGAACTTGCAGATATCTTTACTAAAGCTTTAGACGAACCTCGTTTTCAGTTTTTAGTATCCCATATCGGCATGTTGAACCCACCTTCTAGTTAAATGTCAGACATCGTCTAAAATAATTCTATTTCAAACTATCATGTTTGAAATTCCTATATTTTAGAAAATATCTGTTATTTAAATTTAAGGGCTGTGTCACAAAATTAAATTTCAATATTTCCTTATCTATGTACATCTTTAATAATTAATGATCCTGACAAATTGCTGTATGAGTTGTTCTCACTGAGTGGGACGCAAAATTTATCCAGATTTGTCTGTATCTTTAAGGTTAAAAAGGTTCAAGAAATTAATCTGAAAAAGAAAAAGGAAGAGAATAGATGTTTATTTGAGGGGGAGTATAATTAGGATGTTAGTTTATATAATTTTTTTCTTTTTATCTTTTCTATAATTAAAAATTTTAGGTTGTTTAATTTTTCTTTTAGATTTTAAGTTTAATATAATATGACTAGAAAAACTCAAAAATATTTTATTTGTAAGACCCAAGATTTCTCAAAGGTCTTAAGTCTAGGCCCAATAGCAACGCAATATCAATCATGAAACTAAGATAAAATTAACAGTGCAGAATTAAAGTTAATTTCAAACAGAAACAAAATTTAAGTAATAGGGACAGACTTCTAGACAATTACATCAAAGCACAAAATATAGACTAGCCCCGAACCCCAAAGCTCTATTATCAATCAAGTACCAAGGTGTTGAAACAGGTTCTAAAGCACTTCAAGCTCTTTCAAAGTCCTTACCTATGAACTAGGTCCAGCCAATCCTTTACCTTTACCTGAAAAATAATGCAACAACGGGGTAAGCTTATTTGCTTAGTGAGAATGTAGAATTTCACATTCAACATGCAATTATGAACGCGAAAGCACATGCACTGCACTCGGCTCATGCACGACTCAGCTTTATTGATTATGCACTGCACTAGGCTCATGCACAACTCAATCTCGAAGGGACATTGGCCAATTAATGCTCTTTTGATGCGCGACTTTTCTCAGCTCCCAGTTATAAAACTGTTGTTGCTCTTGAGACTTTTAGACAAATTCATAAGGAATGCTCGGATGATGATAACTCCATACACACGCATCATTAGTGGGTATCAGCCACGTACTGGGCTAGCTACCAGTAATTGTTATATGGGTATTATCAGAATGCTCAGCTCTAGCTACCCTCAGTGCTTTCATCACGTAACTCAGCACATCATAAGTCTAACATTAACCCAACACTGAGCAATAGTGATGGAGTTAAGCTTAACAATCAAATGACTCGTCAAAGAATAGAAGCTACAAGAATAAATGATCGGCTCAACAATTCATAGTAATCATGGCAATTATCAATATGCTCAATAAGATCAGAATGCCAATAAAATCAGGATCATGCAACAAATGTCTCAATTCACATAATTTGCAGTTAAAGTAAAATCTACAACTCACAGTTACTGGTTAATTGTGCTCTCTGGCTATGGCTCTGTTGCTCACAATCTGTAGTGGATTAGAACCCCTATCTGAGTTTATGTCAGACTTTCAGATGCTTGCCATTTTGCTTGTTGCTCAATCTGTTAATAATATAATTTCTGATAATTATTAGTCTTTATATCATTTAATCAATAAGTTCAATGTTCTTTCCTTGGTCTTTGAATCTCAAAATCTCATATCTTAATTATATTGAGATAAATGTGGCCATCAATCTTTATTAGAATCTTTCCTAGCTTTCATTAAATTCTCAAAGGATCTTTGTATGTATATATAATCATCATATATATATATATATATATATATATATATATATATATATATATATATATATATATATATATATATATATATATATATATATATATATATATATACTTAATCATTAAGCCGTTTATTTTTGTTATTTTATGTGTTAATCATATGTTTTATTCAAGATATTCAAATCTAGGGTGTGGGTTTCGACTTTATATAGTAAATTCGAACACCACATTCAAACTTAGGGTTAAATTCGAAGCTATTCTCGATTTTAAATGATCAAATTGACTCTTATGTTAAATTCGAACCCTATCATTCGAATTTGATGGCTAAGTTCGAAATTCATATCTATTTCGAAGCTTCATTCAAATTTAATAACAAAACTCAATACTTGATTCGATTTTAGCTATATTCGAGTTTGTTCTTGGCATCTCGAATTTGTTCATAAGTTACAGCTTTAAAACATGAATTTATAAGTCTAAAATCATGGATATTCTAAGTATTAAGCCTTGGTTCACTTATATTATACATAATCTAGTTAAATCTCAAGCTAATATAGCTTTAAACTCATGCAAAATGCTAAATTCGAATTCTTTCATTCAAAACCGAAAATATAAAAGTTTAAGATTCGATTTCTTACCTCAAGTTTCGTATGATATCCTACATGCAATGATAGATTGTTGTAGTACGCTTCGAGATCTTTCCGATAACGTATAAATCTTGATAATCGGTCGGTTGATTTAAGAGAAATCTTAGAGAGAAGTAGAGAGAGTAGAGAGAGAAAGTTAGAGAGAGAGAGTCTGATTTCTAAATTTTTGACCTTTAATTACGTTTATATACTTCAACTAGTTATATTTGCTATTTAACTCACTATTATTTTTGTATCTTATATCTCTTTTATTTAATTATCTCTAATAATTTATTAAACAATAATTTAAATATTTATATAATTTAATTAAATATCTCATAACTTAATTAAATTATAATTCAAATAATGTAATAAAATTACATTATTGGTTCGATAATCAGAAAATAAGTTGGGCCAAATGTTAGGTTGTTACAGAATGGGCTCCACCACGCACAAACTTCGTCCCCGAAGTTAGCTATGTTCGAACAGACTTGGGTAGATAGCTTTTACGATATCTCTTGATTCCCCAAGACTGATGCGAACCTTTGTGGTGTTTCCACGGAACGAGCACCATCTGTAATTCATATCTTTTTGTCTCTTTGACTTTTATAACCAGTAGATTCACTGGTTTCTTTGGCATTATGTCACTTCTTAGCTGACTTATGTACTGATTAAGACATTTTAGGAACTCTGACTTATCTTTTATACCTTTACTATATAAACTTATGCTTTATGATTTAAAATTTGCTTCAATCAATTCGGCTAAAAACTTAACGCAATAATGAGCTCATATCTCTCTTTCATTTGATCTTGTGCCAGTTATGGCTTTTTAAATCTCTCATCTGTATTATTACAAAATTTTCATTTGCTAACTTATGTAATCACATAAGAGATTTTTAGGACTTTTGATTATCAGTGATATATTCACTTTGTGGGCTTTTGAGTTTTAATTTTATATCTCATTCAATTCAGTTAGCATCTATACATATCAATTAGCTCTTATCTCTTTTCTTTTGCTCTTGTAATAGTTACATAGCTTTTCGGGAGTCTAATATCTGTACTTTTATGTTTCTTTTATTGATGATGTTACAATCATCAATCGCTTAGCCGATTTTTGATTTGTGCTGACTTGCTATGAAGACTTATAATTTTCTTTACTCTGACAAGCAAATGGAATCGACCTCTGACGCAACAACCGGAGCCAACTCTTCGTGTCACGACTCCACTTCACCTGCCTTGGTCTCCAATTGCACTGCTATATCCGCCAAATCCTTTACATAAGCAGCCTCTCGAGAAGCAAAACCCTCCAAGATGATCGAGTGTTTAGAAGCCGAGAATGAGAATTTGAGGCAAAATGTTGAAATGCTGCATTTAAAGCTCGCCAAACAAAACAGGAGTTCGAACAGAGAATCAAAATTTGTAGTTACAATCAACCACATCTTCTTCGCAACGGTTTCAGCAGTTGATGGATATTTCAGGCAAGTTAAATATGATCAAGAACTTGAAGAGATCATACGCTTTCAAATCTTCCAGTGAATAGGAATATTAACGACATGGAAAACAAATGCTATATAGAATCGAATTCCAAGGAAACGATTTTGATAGAAATCGACAATTTACTTAGGCTTTCTCGTTGTGATTCGTTAGACATGACGGAAGATTCTGTTATTGAAGTCAGGTCTCGAGGTACCAGGGTTCCAAAACCGTCTCCACGACCATTTACATCATCTTCTACTTTATCGTCATTGCCTTCCTCTATTAGTTCACTGTGCAATTTGGTCAAGAGGGCTTTGACAAAGCAATAACCTTTGGTTCCGTTTAATTATATGAATAGACTTATGTTTGACTTTTCATTGGTGAATTTCTGAATTTAAAATTACTTTACTCTTTTGGCGGAAGCTTTTCATTTTACATGTAGTTAAGTGGAATAAATATTCTATATTGGACATCTCACTAGTCTCGCATCGACATAATGAGGATCCATCACTTCATTTATTTTGACATATACGGGCAGTTCATTGGCCATTTATGACCAATCGCTTGACTTTACAAAATTTCAGTCTATTTTCTTGTCACTCTCGCTTTGTTCCTCTGACTTCTTTGATTCTCGTTGAAGTTGTCATTAGGTGCTTAATTACTTGATACGAATACTCTTCTCAATAATTTTTATTGGATCAGCAACTTCTACCTCTGTCTCATTATAAGACACTCTGTAATCATACAGATTACAGGGATTTACGAAGTAGCTTGTGTTTAGGATTATATTTTGATTTCTTCAGGGCTTCTGAATCATACAAGATTCAGATTACAATACCTATATTGTTTATAGGTATAATTTCTGATTGGAAATGTATTTGTATAGTAACTTCAACTGATACAACCCATATGTCATCCGCATTATTCACTATCGATGACAGGGTTGTACAGTTAACTCACTACTTATTTTAGAATTGAACTTCAGCTGACAACGGAATTAAATCGTTTATATCATATAAGAAACTTATTATTAGTTATCATTGGGGTCTTTTGGCGTCTCTGGTGTCTCCTCGGCATCCTCAGCAGTTATATGGAAAGCTTGCGCCTTTGCTGTAGGTATCATTGTAGTACTCTGTTGGATTACTCTGCCAACTGATTGTTCAGGGTTAGTAAGCATGCGTGCATTTGGGCAATGCTTGGCATAATGTCCACGCTCACCACAGTTGTAGCATACGTCGTTTCTTTTTGGGCACTCATCGCTTCCATGTCCAATCTGTTTACAAGTGTAACACGTCACATCTATAGGGTTGCAGCGTCCGCTATGAAATTTGTTACAACGTTTACACGGTCGTGCTCCTGACTGTATGGATTAGACTCTAGTCTTCCGAGGTGTAGAGGATGCTTGTGACTGCTGTTGACTGGACTTTGATGAACTAAAGAATCTACTAGATTTCTATTTCTTAGGTGGAGATGGACATGTAGGACTTATAGCCATCATAACGGGTTCACAACTAGAATCTGTAAATTCTCGCTTCACCATCCTTGCTGCTTCCACAATACTGAGATACGTTTTGAATTTTATGCTACTCATTTGTCTTCTATATGTTGGATTCAGACCCAGTCTGAATCGGTTTATCTTACGCTCTTCTGTTGCTACTTGATATGACGAGTAGCCACAAAGTCTCGAGAACTCATGCTCGTATTCATCAACAGTCTTAGTTCCTTGTTTCAATTGGATCAACTGCATCTCGAGTTCGTCTTGTTTGTCTGTTGGACAGTATTTGGCGTTGAACATCTCTAAGAACTGCTTCCAGTCCAATGTCATAATTGCTTCCTCACCATAGATACTCCTTTGTGTTTTCCACCAGGCTCTAGCAGCTCCAACGAACAGTGTTGTAGCAAACTTAACTCTATTGTTGTCCAGACATTCTGAGATACTGAAGATCTCTTCAGTATGACTTAACCAATCTAACGCTTGAATTGGATTTACTGTGCCTTCAAACGTTATGGCACCACTCGCTTTGAAGTCTTTAAATCTACAGCCTTTTGGCTGCACAACTCGTTGATTGACATGCGCATTATCGGATTCCGATTCGCTTGACTGTTTAGTTTGCTTCTTTTTATGTTTATTTCTCTTTTTTCAGTTTTCTTTATTGATTCAATTTGATCTAGCATAAACTTGTTTTGTTGCTCATTATTCTGGGTTATTAGTTGTTGCATCATTTTCAGGACTTGCTCTGGGGTCATGCCACCTGATGGTCCACCTTCTCCTGACATAGCTCTGAACTTCAAATCACTAAATATTTAGGTCATTAGTGTAGCACGTTGTACCCTTTCATGCCCCATCCTACTAGTCTACGAAACCTATCTTAGTTCAAGCCATCCTGTCATGACTGATACTATAGCATTGCACAAGTTTGAGATCATGTATTACACGTAAAAGAATGATTCACTCAAACTATTGCCTCGAATACCATCCTGTAAGACCCAAGATTTCTCAAAGGTCTTAAGTCTAGGCCCAGTAGCAACGCAATATCAATCATGAAACTAAGATAAAATTAACAGTGCGGAATTAAAGTTAATTTCAAACAGAGACAAAGTTTAAGTAATATGGACAGACTTCTAGACTATTACATCAAAGCACAAAATATAGACTAGCCCCGAACCCCAAAGCTCTATTATCAATCAAGTACCAAGGTGTTGAAACAGGTTCTAAAGCACTTCAAGCTCTTTCAAAGTCCTGACCTATGAACTAGGTCCAGCCAATCCTTTGCCTTTACCTGAAAAATAATGCAACAACGGGGTAAGCTTATTTGCTTAGTGAGAATGTAGAATTTCACATTTAACATGCATTTATGAACGCGGAAGCACATGCGCTGCACTCGATTCATGCACGGCTCAGCTCTATTGCTTATGCACTACACTAGGCTCATGCACAGCTCAATCTCGAAGGGACATTGGCCAATTAATGCTCTTTTGATGCGCGACTTTTCTTAGCTCCCAGTTATAAAACTGTTGTTGCTCTTGAGACTTTTAGACAAATTCATAAGGAATGCTCGGATGATGATAACTCCATACACACGCATCATTAGTGGGGATCAGCCACGTACTGGGCTAGCTACCAGTAATTGCTATATGGGTATCATCAGAATGCTCAGCTCTAGCTACCCTCTGTGATTTCATCACGTAACTCAACACATCATAAGCCTAACATTAACCCATCACTGAGCAATAGTGATGGAGGTAAGCTTAACAATCAAATGACTCGTCAAATAATAGAAGCTACAAGAATAAATGATCGGCTCAACAATTCATAGTAATCATGGCAATTATCAATATGCTCAATAAGATCAGAATGCCAATAAAATCAGGATCATGCAACAAAAGTCTCAATTCACATAATTTACAGTTAAAGTAAAATCTACAACTCACAGTTACTAGTTAATTGTGCTCTCTGGCTTTGGCTCTGTTGCTCACAATCTGTAGTGTGTAACATCCTCGGATTTAAATTTTTGTATTTGAAGTTATTAAGTTTTAATATGTAATTTAAGTTGAATTATGGAAGTTGGTACGTAATTTGGATTAATTATAAAGTTTGTTGCATATTATGGAAAATTAGAATTTTAAATTATTAAGTGAAAATAATTATTAATTATTAAGGATAATAAATAAAAGATAGAAATCTTTTATTTTATAAATCAGTATTTAATGGAACTGGTTAAGTTGAGGGACTAAAGGTGCCAAAGTTGGAAATTTGGAATAAAAGGGGGTGAAAGACCAATTTTGTCTTTCATTGTCATAAAACACACTCTCTCTCTAAAATCTCTCTCTCAGCTCTCTCTATCTCTAAAAATTTGAAGAACATCAAAACTCGGATTTGAAGTCTGAAAATTGGAATTAAGATTGCTTGGAAGGATTTATAAACACTGCAATTGAAGATTTGAGGTAAAAATCCTTTAAATTCAGATTATTAAGCATTTTTGGTTCGGTTTTTATATAAACCGAAAATTTGATTTTGGGGATTCAGATGTTAATGCATGTTTAATGTTGTTATGGATTAATGCAAATCGAGTATCTGAGATGTTATATATAAAATTTTAACTTCTGAATCAACCTCTAAGTATGATTTTTAGAGATTTGTGTGTGTTTTAGTGTGTGTGTTCTACGGATGGAACAAAATGAGCATAATGGGTTTTATTTGATATGTAATAGTGTTAATATTAGTGTTAAAAGGATTGAAAATAGATGTATTTTAGTTGGTATAAGTTATTCCATATATTGAACTAGTACCAAAAACGATGGAATTAAATCTGAAATTGTCAAAACTGCACAAACATGAACACAGTGGGATCCGAATTCGGATCCGAGATGAACTCGGATCTGGTCCGAATTCGGATGAGGCCCGGATTTCAGGAAAGTTAATATATCAAAATATTTCTAAGTATTGGAATTTGGATGGGGGTCCGAATTCGGTTGGGGACCGAATTCGGATGAGCCCGAACTTGTAATATAATCAAAAATGGAAAAAATATTCTAATTGTTTGAATTTCGGATGTGGTCCGAATTCGGTTAAGACCGAATTCGGATATGGTCCGAAGCTAGCATGTGGTCCGAAATAGGGCTTATATTGGGACCGAATTGGGGTTTATATGAGAACCGAACTGGGGGTCCGAATTCGGACATGGATCCGAAATTGGGATCAAAAATGGTAAAAACTTATAAAAATTAAGTTTTATGGAATTAAACAAGATATTAACACAATGTGTTGTTACAAATGACTTACAGGTCCCTTGTGGTGTTGTTTAACCCACAGTGGGGTACTTGGTTGATCCGGTTGAAATTCCGAGGAGAAATAATATTGCTAAAAGATTAATAACGCACCCACTGTGAGTACCTTTGATTTTTAACATGTCTGCATCTGCTTTATGTTTGCATTGCCTGCTGAGGCCTGTTGTTTCATGTTCGTTTGGCATTCTACTAACATGCGTTTATGTTGATGCACATTCATATTTGTTGCATGTCCGTTCATTTGTTGTGCATCCTTTCGATGGACCTGCGTGGTCGCATCTGTACTCTGATGTTACTGTGCTATATGACCAAGAGTTTGACACCTCTGTGGTCAGGATAGACAGTAGGTCATCCCCGATGTAATGTCTGCCTCAGATGGTTGGTTATTCTTATGCCGAGTGTCAGCTCGAAGGAGCTGCGGCTCAGGTTTGCGTATCTGGGATACGTGTGGAGTATACGGTATGTGTTACCGCGGATACTCTGGGGGCATCATAAAGATTTGTAGAATGTGTGAAAATCATCTGGTATTCACTAAGCTTTAGCTTACCCCTTCAGTTGTTGAATTTTTACAGGAAAAGGGAAATCCGCTGCGGGACCGTCTAGCTAGGACGTTTATTGAAGTGTTTGAAGATTTCTACCGTTTACTTTGGTATTTGGTTTATGAAAATTTTGTTGTAATAAATTTGGGGATGATGTAATACCTTTGGATTTGTAGACTTAGACGTGTAACCTTTGTAGCACCGTAGGGTGTTAGACTCTGTTGTAATACTTTTATTTATGTATTTTGCTTCCGCACTATTATTAAGCTATCAGATCATTATATATCTGTTTGTTGGTGAATAATCCTGGGTGAATGGTAATTGGTGGTTAATGTGGCAAGGGTGTCACAGCGTATGGTATCAGAGCAGTAGTTTGAGATTCAAGTGTCCGTGAGGTCTTGGTCTCAAACATTAAGTGTTGACATGTAGTGATACTAAGTAATGATCTGAACTAAGATAGGATACGATCTAGTAATCATAAGAATATTGATTATCATACGGGACAATTGGGTGGTGTCTATAAATAAATGACATGTTACTAAATAAGTTATATGTTTCATATTTCAGAACATGTCTGGAGGAGGAATGACACCAGAAGATATGAGAGAAATGATGCTAGCCATAATGGCTGAGCAAAATCGGATGATTCAGGACCAGTTTCGGGCTCGAGATGAGGCCGAAGCTAAACGAAGAGAAGATAAGAGAAAGAATAAGGAAAGAGAGGGAAACGATGACGAGCAAGGTGACAACACTGGGTCCTCAAATAAGCCCAGGGGTTGTCGTTTCAAGGATTTCAAGGGAAACGGAGCGGTTGAGTTCAATGGACTGGGTGATGCTGTTGCCGCTCTGGAATGGATAACAGCCACTGAACGGACATTCCGAATCAGCGATTGTGCTGAGAAGGATATGGTCCGGTTCGCTACTGCAATGTTCACTAAGGATGCAGTAATGTGGTGGAACTCGATGGTGAATGCGTTAACCTTGGAAAGGGTATCTGTTATGACATGGGCTGAGTTTACTGATATCTTCACTCAGCAGTATTGCCCGGCCGATGAGCGCCGAAGATTGGAGGCTAAATTTATGACGCTGATTCAGGGGACTAAGTCTGTGTCCCAGTACGCTGTAGAGTTTACGAGGCTGAGTTTGTTCGCGCCTCATCAAGTGGATACCGAGGAGAGGAAAGTGACCAGGTTTGAGGCTGGTCTTGATTTGGAGATTCGAAGGGTGATGAGTAATGTACGCTACCCCACGTTTGCTGGTTTACTGGAGGCCGCCAGGAATGTGGAACAGATCTTGGGTATGTCGGGATACGTGATGGGTTCCGCTGCTGCTTCAGTCAACCCAACTCAACCTTCACCACCGAAACGCCAACGCGAAGGAGGTTATTCTGGTTCTTCACGATCATCGCAGTACTCGCCGCAACAGTCCTTCCGTCGACAGTCTAGTTTTTCCGGTCGTGCGCGTGCATACTCTATCAACACCGAGCCACAGTATTGTAACAAGTGTCATCTGGAACACTTCGGCAAGTGCACCAACGGGCGTGCGTGTTTTTGCTGCGGAGAGTTGGGCCACTTTCAAAATGAATGCCCACGGAGATCTGATGCTTGCCATAAGTGTGGAGTATGGGGGCACTATAGTCGGAATTGTCGAAAGAATGCTCCAGCAGTTGCTGCTCCAACATCAACACGATCTTCAGGAGGTTCAAGCGGCAGTTCAGTTAACCGAGGTCGGGGTCAGTCACAAAGGGCACCAGCTCGTGCCTTTCAAATCACTGCAGAGGAGGCTAGGGAAAACCCGGAGGTGGTCACGGGTATGTTTATTGTAAACTCTTTACCTGCAAGAGTATTATTTGACTCGGGTGCCAATAGATCGTTTGTATCTACTATGTTTGCACAACAACTTGCCATGCCTTTGTCTAAGCTATCTGTTGTACTAGATATTGAAACTGCTAGTAATACTTTAGTCAAGGTAGACCACGTATACCGTAACTGCACCTTAGTGATTGAAGATGTAGTCTTCAATTTGGACTTGATTCCGATCGAGTTTAGTGAATTTGATGTAATTATTGGGATGGATTGGTTGATAGAGAACGAAGCCCACATAGTGTGTAAGAAGCGTATGATCAAGATAACTACTCGGAGGGGCGTGAGATCTGTATTTATGGGGATAGGAGAAGTGGGGATCTGTGTTTGTTGACTGTTGCAAAAGCTCGGAAGCTTGTTGCAAAGGGATGTGACGCCTACCTGGCATATGCTATAGATGCCAAGGCTGAGAAGAAGACGTTGGCCGATGTGCCTGTTGTTTCACTATTCCCGGATGTGTTTCCGGAAGACTTGTCTGGCGTGCCGCCTGAGAGACAAGTGGAATTTAGAATTGATCTGATCCCTGGAGCTGCACCGGTAGCTCGTTCTCCTTATCGCCTTGCCCCAACCGAGATGAAAGAGATGATGACACAACTCCAGGAGTTGTTGGACAAGGGCTTTATACGACCAAGTTCATCGCCGTGGGGAGCCCCTGTTTTGTTTGTGAAAAAGAAGGATGGTACAATGCGAATGTGCATTGATTACCGGGAATTGAATAAACTGACTGTTAAGAACAAGTATCCGCTGCCGAGGATAGACGATTTGTTCGATCAATTACATGGGGCGAGTGTCTTTTCTAAGATTGACTTGAGGTCGGGATATCATCAGTTAAAAGTTAGAGAGGAAGATGTGCCTAAGACAGCTTTTAGGACACGTTACGGGCATTACGAGTTTCTGGTCATGCCTTTTGGGTTGACCAATGCCCCGGCTGTTTTTATGGATTTAATGAACCGAGTTTGTAGACCGATGTTAGATAAGTCGGTGATTGTGTTCATCGACGATATTCTGGTGTATTCAAAGTCTGAGGCCGAACATGCTGATCATTTAAGGGAATTGCTGGAACTGCTAAGAAAAGAGAAGTTGTATGCCAAGTTCTCAAAATGTGAGTTTTGGCTACAACAGATTCAGTTTTTAGGGCATGTGATATCGGGGGCCGGAATTTCTGTAGATCCAGCTAAAGTAGAAGCGGTGAGAAATTGGGAGTCGCCTCGTTCAGCTACTGAAGTCAGAAGTTTTCTGGGGCTGGCGGGCTATTATCGGAGGTTTATTAAGGATTTTTCAAAGATTGCAGTCCCTTTAACTATGTTAACAAAGAAGAATGCACCTTTTGTCTGGGAAACCGTGCAGCAAGAGGCGTTTGATGTTTTGAAGAAGACGTTAAGTGAAGCACCGATACTTGCCCTACCAGAGGGCAATGAGGACTTTATTGTATACACTGATGCTTCGAGGTTGGGACTTGGTGCAGTATTGATGCAACGTGGAAAAGTTATAGCTTATGCTTCGAGACAGTTAAAGCAACACGAGAAGAATTATTCAACTCATGACTTGGAGTTGACTGCAGTTACGTTTGCGTTAAAATTGTGGAGGCACTATCTGTATGGGACTAAGTGTCAACTTTACACGGACCATAAGAGCTTGAAGTATATCTTTAGCCAGAAGGAACTCAATATGAGACAACGTAGGTCTATGGAGCTTATTAAAGACTACGATTGTGAGATAATGTACCATCCTGGTAAAGCTAACGTGGTAGCCGATGCTTTGAGTCGCAAAGCATATACTAAGGATTGCTGTTACATGTTAACATCTACTATGTTAACATCCACAATAATTAATGATGTCCAGGCCGCTCAAGAGGAAGCCTTGAAAGACGAGAACATTGGAGATGAAGATATAAGAGTGCAAATGAAAAATATGGAAACTAGTGAATCGGGTTTGAAAGGAATTTACGGAAGAATCTGGGTGCCAAAGTATGGAGGCATGAGAAATGTGATAATAGAAGAAGCTCACCAATCGAAATTTTCTGTACATCCCGGGAGCACAAAGATGTACAACGAGCTGAAAGCAGACTTTTGGTGGCCCGGATTAAAGAAAGACATAGGTCAGTATGTGGAAAGATGCAGAACTTGTCGGTTAGTGAAAGCCGAACACCAACAACCTTACGGTAGTTTGCAACCGCTTCCCATTCCGGAATGGAAGTGGGAACACATAACCATGGACTTTGTCACGAAGTTGCCGAAAACTAGGCGTCAACACGATGCAATTTGGGTGATAGTTGATCGGTTAACTAAGTCCGCACACTTTATACCGATTCGGGAAAACTATTCATTAGAGAAGTTAGCTCACATTTACATGGATGAGATCGTCGCTAGACATGGAGTACCGAAGTCCATAGTATTAGATCGAGACAGCCGATTTACTTCCAACTTCTGGTCGGCATTACAAGAAGGGTTAGGAACGAGGATTGCTATGAGTACGGCTTACCGTCCGCAAACCGATGGTCAAAGTGAAAGGACTATCCTGACACTTGAAGATATGATGCGGTCGTGTGTGTTGGACCTCGGTGGCAATTGGGATGACCATTTACCATTGATAGAATTTTCGTATAACAACAGTTATCATGCGACAATCAAGAAAGCGCCGTTTGAAGCATTGTATGGGAGAAGATGTAGGACTCCTACGTGTTGGAGGGAAACCGGTGAAACGCCGATTGCTGGGCCGGCATTATTGCAAGAAACAAATGAAAAGATTCAATTGGTAAGACAGAATATGAAGGCGGCCCAAGATCGCCAGAAAAGTTATTACGATAGAAGGCACAAACCAATCAGCTTTGAGGTAAATGATTGGGTGTATTTGAAGGTGTCACCTATGAGAGGTGTTACACGTTTTGTAAAGAGAGGAAAGCTGGCTCCAAGATTTGTTGGGCCATTTAAGATAATAGAAAAAGTTGGAAACCAGTCATATCGTTTAGAGTTGCCGGAAGAAATGTCGGGCATACACCCGGTGTTCAATGTGGGAAATCTCAGGAAGTCATTCACTGCCGAAAACGAAGATTGGGCAGATCACACTGAATTGCAAATTGATGAAAGGCTCCGGTATGTTGAAGAGCTGGAGTGTGTGTTAGACACGAAAGTGAAGAAATTGAGAAGTAAAGAGATAGAGATGGTGCTTGTTCGTTGGAAGCATCACAAAGGAGCAAATCATACGTGGGAGCCTAAGTCTGAGATGTTAAAGAAATATCCGCAACTTTTCATATCCGAGTAACTTCGAGGACGAAGTTGAGCGTGGTGGAGCCCATGCTGTAACATCCTCGGATTTAAATTATTGTATTTGAAGTTATTAAGTTTTAATATGTAATTTAAGTTGAATTATGGAAGTTGGTACGTAATTTGGATTAATTATAAAGTTTGTTGCATAGTATGGAAAATTAGAATTTTAAATTATTAAGTGAAAATAATTATTAATTATTAAGGATAATAAATAAAAGATAGAAATCTTTTATTTTATAAATCAGTATTTAATGGAACCGGTTAAGTTGAGGGACTAAAGGTGCCTAAGTTGGAAATTTGGAATAAAAGGGGGTGAAAGACCAATTTTGTCTTTCATTGTCATAAAACACTCTCTCTCTCTAAAATCTCTCTCTCGGCTCTCTCTATCTCTAAAAATTTGAAGAACATCAAAACTCGGATTTGAAGTCTGGAAATTGGAATTAAGATTGCTTGGAAGGATTTATAAACACTGCAATTGAAGATTTGAGGTAAAAATCCTTTAAATTCAGATTATTAAGCATTTTTGGTTCGGTTTTTATATAAACCGAAAATTTGATTTTGGGGATTCAGATGTTAATGCATGTTTAATGTTGTTATGGATTAATGCAAATCGAGTATCTGAGATGTTATATATAAAATTTTAACTTCTGAATCAACCTCTAAGTATGATTTTTAGAGATTTGTGTGTGTTTTAGTGTGTGTGTTCTACGGATGGAACAAAATGAGCATAATGGGTTTTATTTGATATGTAATAGTGTTAATATTAGTGTTAAAAGGATTGAAAATAGATGTATTTTAGTTGGTATAAGTTATTCCATATATTGAACTAGTACCAAAAACGATGGAATTAAATCTGAAATTGTCAAAACTGCACAAACATGAACACAGTGGGATCCGAATTCGGATCCGAGATGAACTCGGATCTGGTCCGAATTCGGATGAGGCCCGGATTTCAGGAAAGTTAATATATCAAAATATTTCTAAGTATTGGAATTTGGATGGGGGTCCGAATTCGGTTGGGGACCGAATTCGGATGAGCTCGAACTTGTAATATAATCAAAAATGGCAAAAATATTCTAATTGTTTGAATTTCGGATGTGGTCCGAATTCGGTTGGGACCGAATTCGGTTGGGACCGAATTCGGATATGGTCTGAAGCTAGCATGTGGTCCGAAATAGGGCTTATATTGGGACCGAATTGGGGTTTATATGAGAACCGAACTGGGGGTCCGAATTCGGGTGGGGTCCGAATTCGGACATGGATCCGAAATTGGGATCAAAAATGGTAAAAACTTATAAAAATTAAGTTTTATGGAATTAAACAAGATATTAACACAATGTGTTGTTACAAATGACTTACAGGTCCCTTGTGGTGTTGTTTAACCCACAGTGGGGTACTTGGTTGATCCGGTTGAAATTCCGAGGAGAAATAATATTGCTAAAAGATTAATAACGCACCCACTGTGAGTACCTTTGATTTTTAACATGTCTGCATCTGCTTTATGTTTGCATTGCCTGCTGAGGCCTGTTGCTTCATGTTCGTTTGGCATTCTACTAACATGCGTTTATGTTGATGCACATTCATATTTGTTGCATGTCCGTTCATTTGTTGTGCATCTTTTCGATGGACCTGTGTAAGGTCTACCACTACAAGATCTATCTAGACGCGGATCTGTTAACGAGTGCGGAATCCTCGTTGACGGTCAGACGGACAACTCTCAACCAACGGAAACACGGAGACTATTAGACGCTGAACGAACGACACACGAACGATCCTACGTACTAATTCTCTCCGAAACGGCACTCACCTAGCTGATAAACTCGAGATCGCCCTTTGCTCAATTCCTCACGAATTCTGCAAAAAGTCTGATAATCATTCGAGTCTATCCCTAATTATAGACCCTGATTCGAGTCTGTTGTGGGCCAACCTCGAATCTGGCCCAAGGCCCATTCGAGTCTGTCCACAAGACAGTCTCGAATCTAGCCCATTCGAATCTAAGGCTAGACTCGAATCTATCACAGATTCGAATCCCAAGCCTTAAACAATTCGAATCTATGGCTACATTCGAATCTATCACAGATTCGAATGCCAAGCCTTGTATTCTAAAATCACCTAAGAACTTGTCTTATCAATAACAAAACTAGACTGCTGTCGTCACACTGAATGTACCAACAGACTCCCCCTTGACGATAGCTTCTAGTTTTTGATCATTGATCTTGATAGACTATTTGCTTTAATGACAATGAGTGTCGAGATCACCCTTTCTCCTCGTTATCCATGACTGATGATTCTGAATCGCTTCTCTAACTTAGTCCACGTTCCTTTGAACCACAGCGCTTCTAATACCTCTTAGACTAACCTCTCAAATCTGCAGTATGACCCTTTCTTCTGACAGTTTTTGCAAACACCTCAGCCCAGAATTGTCTTCCTAGATTATACGGTCCTTCTAAGCTAAATCAGTCACTTCTAACTTCAGAATCTGATTCATCATTTAGAGCAGTCTTCTGCATCTCTAGATCTATCCCATTCTGATCATCATTCATAACACCTTCATCGAGTGATGCATTCATAACACTTCGGAAAAAGTTCTAAGTCATCTTCAATTACTCTGACAATGCTCCGGTCAGACCATGTCTTCAGTTACTTCAGTTGTCTCTGAATCCTTGTCTTTCCTATTGTCAGTAGCTTCGGACACTGACTCCCCCTGAGGATCAGCAGTGAGAGCCAATATTTGAAAGATCTGCCAGCTCACTACTGTCTTGAAAGATCTGCCCGCTCACTATTCGAGCTATCTTCTTTGACTTATCTTTTTCGAAGGACAACTTCTCTACGATTTCTCCACTCTCTACTATTTCTCCCCCTGAGATGGATGATCTTTCAACCAGATGCCAATATAGCCTCCAGATTTGCAATCTGCTGCTACTGATCAGTCTCTGTCTGATCCAACTTGGCATGAAGTTCACAAATCGCCTTTGTCAGTTGAAGAATCTGTAATTCTGTGAATAATTCTAGGCTAACACTGTATAGACTTAATCAACACATGAAACAAGTCATTAGATGTTAGTAGGACATTAAAATCATTATTCAACGATAAAGATAAAATGAAACTCTCCTACTTAAAGTTTTTGAAGGTTTATAGCGTAAACCAAACACGAGAACTAAGTTCGAGAGAAACTATCATTACCTTTGTTTAAATAGTCCCAACCTCGTAAGTTTTGAAAAACTTTGAACAATTTTCAACTTTTTCAACACTTAAATGAAAATTTTTAAAATCTTTGAATAAAATTCAACTTTTTCAACTTTTTCATGTAATGGAGGTTTACAACCTTTGCAGAACCAATCACACTAAGCAACAGATTTTCACGCAATATTTGTTTATTCAACCAATCATGCATCCTTAGAAACTTTGACCTTTATCCTACTGAAGATAAAAATAAAATAAAATAAAATTAATTTTAAACTTAAGCTACTCTAACCTACACTAAATAGTATATTTTTGGCGAGAATAATCAAAGAAAGATTCAATCAGAAGCGATGTCTGATACTAACTTTCAGTACTTAAACTTTCACACTTAGGAATTTTTTATTCCTTTGTTTGTTTGTCGTGACATACCTATTTATCCGATTGTTGGTATTTTACCCTGTTAAACATTCTACATTTCGGAATATCCCTTGGCCTTTTTATTTATCAGGAAATTATCTTACGTGACTCAGACATAGACATACTTTTATGATCAAGGCACACAGACAAAGATTCTAACTTGTTGGTATTTGCAAACTTTCTTTAAAAGACAAACATCGGACACAGGTCTGTATTTTCATACAACAAAGTGTCTTAGTTCGCCTTAAGGTTTTCTTTTAAAGTTAGCAGATAGCGGTGACAGGTCTGTACTGACGTACAACAAAGCGACATGTCTGCTAACCCGAATCTAAACAGAGACAACAGGTCTGTACTTACGTACATCAGAGTTGCATGTTTTAGACTCTCAGTTTTACATGATATTTCTATTCTTTCCATTTTCATATGTATTTGATGTTGCCATACATCCCCAGAAAGTTCGCATACCTCATTTAGACTCAATGTTTGTATGTCTTGTACATAAAAATTAAGACCGATTGATCGTACATCTAGGTTAGTGACATGCTTGACTTTTTCTAGAATATTTTATTAGCCTTGAGATTCCCTATATGTATTATGCCTACCAACACATCAAACTAAATAAAGTATAACACTTAGAGTTTAGTTGCATTATGTGTGAAAGCCTAAACACTTAGAGTTTGTAACGACTGTGCTAATTTTCGTCACTTTGAACCTATGCATCTAAGACTTAACTCAATTTTCTGATATTCTCTTTTTTTGATTTTTTTTTATGGTTTTCTCTCTTTTTTTTATTTTGATTTTCATAAATAATAATAAGCTAATAAAGTAACTTACTAATTTACTATAAAAAAAATAGCCTAAGGTCAAATTACTTTGGATTACACATGCCATTCAGTTGAACTAACAACCCAAAGCATGAACTAACAAATGCTTTTGTGACTAGATTCGCATTTTTTTATACAGACTGACACAACTGACACACCTTACCTGTTTCCCTTATAACTTCTCACTTTGGTCTAAGGACCCAGAAAGCATACCTGCTGTTTCGTCCTTTGTACCCCTGTCCTGTATCAAGAGAAACCACTATCCATAACCATTTGTCATTAGGATCTGTAGCTAACTCCTGCACACTAAACGAGAAAAGTTAGTTATCACGGAGGACCCAAGCCATGACTGACTTGGTAATACCATCCTCATCCACAAACTTGAATTCTTTCAAATACCCATGTCTCCTTTCAGGTGACTTGGATTTTTGATTGAGAATCTGTTGTGAAGCTGAATGATTAACATCCATTCTCGACCTTTGTATTGGTCTTTTCGGTTCAACCCTTGAATAATTTTTGTTATAGTACATTTCAGTCTCATAAGTCCGGGCTCTACCTTGTGTCGTATGCTTATTAGGAGAATTAGACCTAACGAGAGTGTGACTCCTCTTAGGTGAATTTTTCCTAATAATGGTATGGGGGCCAGACATTGAGTGACTAGGAGATCTATTCGGTGAATTAATCCTAAGTCCGTCATTTTGTCTAAGAGACTCCGATGATTGACAACTACCTATACGTGACACCTCAACGGAGTTCTTCTCAGAAACTCGAGAACTACTCCCGCTCGCATCACTAGGCATTGTTTTTAAGATTTGCTGCTCTTGTTTCCCTATGTTCAATGAAGACTCTGACTTTTTGTAGGGACAACCTGAAACAACATGTCCTTTCTCATGACACTTAAAGCAAGACATCTTGTCAATATATTTCTTATAGGCACTCTTTGACCTAGGTGTCTTACTAATACCCTGATTGTCTGTATCAACAGCTT
>JAANYP010002264.1:54425-86118 GCA_020465985.1 Centrapalus pauciflorus
CGGCATCTTTGAATAGCTCTGACTTGTCGGTGCCTGATGGACTTGAGGTTGCGGTTCTTCCGATCTTCCTAACCCTAAGAACGTCTTCGGCCTCTGGTGGCGAATGACGTTTCTCCGTGCAAAAACGCTGTAGCACTCTTAGTTCAGCTGTCACTGATGATTTAGATGTCTTTCAAAAATACATTGCCGGATTCTGGACTTGCTCGTAATCAGTCTCAGCCTTAATCATCTCGAAGTGATATGCCCTCAACGTTCCCACAATGTCATCAAGTGATTGAGTATAGTATTTGTCCTCATTCAGCTTAATCATTGCCACGTACATAGCCCATTTGGCTGGTAGGGCATCAAGAAGCTTGTTGTTCTTGTCAGTGTCCGAATACTCAATTCCATGACTTTCAAGTTCAGTTATCAGATGATAGAACCTTGTGATAATATCATCCAACTGTTCATCCTTAATAGCCTTGAAAATTGCAAACTGTTGAGTCAACAGCTCTGTACGCTTTCTACGCACCCGAGGATTACCTTCACACCTTTTCTGGAGAGACTCCCAAAGTTCCTTCGACGTCCTTTGAGTCCGAAATGTGTGTAAAAATAATCTTGAGGTAAAGCCATACGGATAATGGAGAAAGCTTTGTTTTCCAGCTTCAAATAGTTTCTTGTCATCTTCTTTCATCATCTGATATGACAAGACCTTTTGACGGCCTTCAACTTCAGATACTGGCGGAATGTACCCTTCATCTATGGCACACCCACATGCGCATATCGTTGAATTGTACAAAATCCGTAAACTGTCCTTCCACCAGTAATAATCCTCAACTTTCATCAGCTTTGGCGGTGCATTTGCCTTCCCAACTTCGTGGATCCATCTCAAGGAATTTCTGAAGGTTTGACATCTTTTCTGAAAGAAATTGAATTTGAACTTAATTAATTTAATTCGAAACTGATTTAGACTAACTTATTCGAATCTAGATAGAGTCGAAACTAATTAATATTAAATCTTTTGAAATTAAATTCAATTAAGTCTTAAAAGTCAATTAGATTCGAAATAATGTCAGATTCGAACAACTCCTTAGATTCGATGGTCCTTAGATTCGAAGGCTTCAGTAGATTCGAATGTCTAGCAGATTCGAAGCACAGAATCGAAACAGTAACAAACTCGAAATAAACTCGAAACAACACAGACTCGAGATCCAATTCGAATGAAGTAACAGATTCAAAACAAAGTAGACTCGAAACACACTGAAATTGACTCGAAAGGAGCGTATTTAGGTTAGACTCGAGACTAAAGTAAAACCCTAATTACCCCTATAGAATCGAGCGCCGCAAACTCGAAAAACGGCTTACACGTTGAATTTTTGACGTTTTACAGATTAAACCACTATTTTTCAAACGAAAAATAATGATTTCGATCAAAAACGTGAAAAACAACAAAGTGTTTCCCGAATACGAATTTGCTAAGCTCAAAAACACGTTTTTGAGAGCAAAACCGTCCAACTAGCGTCAAGAAACCTAGAATGTATCTGATGAACACGAAAAACACCAAGAACACTCCGTTGGCTCTGATACCACTTGTAAGGTCTACGACTGCAAGATCTATCTAGACGCGGATCCGTGAACGAGTGCGGAATCCTCGTTGACGGTCAGACGGACAACTCTCAACCAACGGAACACGGAGACTATTAGACGCTGAACGAACGACACACGAACGATCCTACGTACTAATTCTCTCCGAAACGGCACTCACCTAGCTGATAAACTCGAGATCGCCTCTTGCTTAATTCCTCACGAATTCTGCAAAAAGTTCTCTAATCATTCGAGTCTATCCCTAATTATAGACCCTGATTCGAATCTGATGTGGGTCAGACTCGAATCTGGCCCAAGGCCCATTCGAGTCTGTTCAACATGACAGTCTCGAATCTATCCTATATTCGAATCTAAGGTCTCATTCGAATCTATCACAGATTCGAATGTATCCTCTTATGCAATTCGAATCTAGCCTTTGACATATACAACTAAGTGTTTGAAACTTATGATATTACCTTATGACTGATTTTATCTTTGAGCTTTATGTTTGAACTTCTTGTAATACGTTACATCAGGTTCAAACATACAAACACTGATAATCATCAATCATACATAATATATATATATACCAAACATATGCTAAATCACAATGTAAGACAACTTAGACTGCTATCGTCACACGGGATGTACCAACAAAATATACCAAAAACACAATGAATAATAATGTTAATCTACATAAAAAGATATAGAAATGTATAATAAACATAAAAATATATGAAATATATAAAAAAACATAACTATCTACATAGATTATGAATACTAATCTTAATCTACATAAAAAGAAAGAGAAAATGAAAATGAAAAAAAAAGTAAGAGAGAGAAAGTGAAAAAGAGTTGCATACATTAAAAGGTTGAGAGAGAAAGATAATATTTTTTATTCCAAATATACCCTTTTGATCCAAGTGCTCCAAAAGGTTCCTAGGTTCTCACTATCTTTGAGGTTCTTAAAATAGCCTCCTATATATATATATATATATATATATATATATATATATATATATATATATATATATATATATATATATATATATATATATATATATATATATATATATATATATATATATATATATATATATTGAGGTTCAATTGAGAACTTTTATGCATCGGGGCACCTCGAGGCACTTTTGTGCATCGGATAATCCATCAAGGGTGCACAAAGGGCATTTAGGGAAAACTAAAGGCATGATAATTAATTTATTTCTAAAAATCATTAAATGATAATTAGGAGTTACATTTTGAATTAAAATATCATATTAACTACATTCCTCATTTTCCTCCTCATTTCTCTCTCTCTCTCTCTCTCTCTCTCTCTCTCTCCAATCGTGTTCTTCATGATTTTTCTTAGTGATGATAATTTGAAGACGAAGATTAACGATGAACAACGATGATGATGAACATGAACAAGAGAGGTAACCGATGAAAATTATGAAGAACATTATGCATAGATGGATGATGAACAATGAATGATGATAATGCATAGATGGATGATGAACAATGACAATGCATAGATGGATGATGAACGATGAACAACGGAAAATGATGATGCATAAATGGATGATGAACAATGACGATGCATAGATAAATGATGAACAAGTTGAACATGATGCATAGCTGAATGAAGAATATGAACGACAAACATGATGCATAAAAGAATGATAAACAAGTTGAACACGATGCATAAATGAATTTATGTATTTTTTTTTGTTAAATGCGTTTTTTTAACACAATGCATAGATAAACACGATTAACGATGAAATGCATCAATCTCCATCATCTTTTTTGAATTTGTATAATTTTTTTAAATTTGGAAATGTATCAATTGAATTTATTTAGCATTTATTATTTGATTATTTGTTAAAATATTAAATTTAATGAGGTATGCACATTCCTCAAAATGCCCTTGTTCCTTTGTTTCTATAATGCACAAGATGCATAAAATTGTCTAACTATTTACCCTTTTGCCATTAATCTAATTCATACAATTTTTTGATCTAATGGATGATATAGGTACTTTTGTACCTCGATGCATAAAAGTGCTCAATTGAACCTCCCTATATATATATATATATATATATATATATATATATATATATATATATATATATATATATATATATATATATATATATATATATATATATATATATATATATATATATATATATGTATATATATATATATAATATATGTATATATATACATATATATATATGTATATATATACATATATATATATGTATATATATATATATATATACATCTATATATATATATACATATATATATATATATACATATATATATATATATATGTATATGTATATATGGTTGGGATCATTGCAGAACCTTAATTTAGTGCAGAACTATAGAACCAATCTAAACCATTGGATTATTATATAACACTAGGGATAATATGGTAATTATGCAATTAACATTGAATTAATAGTAGCCTACCAAGTTTGACTTCCCACTTTGACCATTTTTAACTCTTTTAATATCGAGGGTACATGCAGTGTTGAATGTGTGATATAAACTGTAATTCGATATTGAATGATCCCTATAAAATATATTGAATGGAGGTCTAGGTAAAAAAAAATTTTATGAAAAATAAACACGTAAAATTTTTATGAAAAAAATATATCATTACTATTCTCATTAAATCAACCAACTTTTGACTACTAATTTTGACCATTATTTTGGTTCTGTAAATTTTGAATGTACATGCAGTGTTGCATCGACGTTGGATATACGACATCAAGTGTTAATTCGACATTGAATTATATCGGTCATGCTACATTGCATCATGGTCTGGGTAATTTTTTTTACGAAAAATAAACACGTAAAATTTTTTCGAAAAAAATATGTCATTATTGTTCTCATTAAATCAACCAACTTTTGACTACTAATTTTGACCATTATTTTGGTTCTGTTAATTTTGAATGTAAATGCAGTGTTGCATCGACGTTGGATATACGACATCAAGTGGTCACTCGACATTGAATGATATCGGTCATGGTACATTGCATCGTGGCCTGGGTAATTTTTTTTTTTTACGAAAAATAAACACGTAAAATTTTTTCGAAAAAAATATATCATTACCGGTCTCGTTTTAAAGAGTATAAAATTCTCGTTTTTATGGTATAATTTTTTTGATTTAACAATTAATCATATTAATGTTATTTTAATTTAAAGAAAAAGGATATTTATTTTACTAATACCAATCTTTTGGCTATTTCCAATCTATTTCTTTTTTAACCCTGGAATAATTAAAAAATCACTAATGTCAATCTTTTTTTCACTAATTTCAAACTTTATGGCTTTAATTAAGACCATTAAATTAATCTAATCTAAGAACGATATTGGTTTTACGGTTCTACACTAAATTTAGGTTCTGCGATGATCCCATATATATATATATATATATATATATATATATATATATATATATATATATATATATATATATATATACACACACACACACATTAGGTTTAAGTAAATATTATTTATTATGCAGCGTACCAGAAGGCACCCATTGTAAAAATATTTTTTTTGAAAAAAAATTCATAAACATGTTTTATAACATTACAAAGATGATATATAAACTCCACGTACATTCACGCATTCTAAGCGCCCAAAATCATGCATCACATAAATTTACGTTTAGGTATATGTAAATTTACGTTTAGGTATATGTAAACCTAATGTGTGTGTGTGTATATATATATATATATATATATATATATATATATATATATATATATATATATATATATATATATATATATATATATACACACACACACACACACATTAGGTTTAAGTAAATATTATTTATCATGCAGCGTACCAGAAGGCACCCATTGTAAAAATATTTTTTTGAATAAAAATTCATAAACATGTTTTATAACATTACAAAGATGATATATAAACTCCACGTACATTCACGCATTCTAAGCGCCCAAAATCATGCATCACATAAATTTACGTTTAGGTATATGTAAATTTATGTAATGGTACGTTCACATCATTTTTTAAGGAGTTAGGTAATGTGAATATATGTGAAATTAACTTATCAATTAAAACATGATGAAAAAAATTTAAAAAGTTATTTTAAACGTAATACCTTATATTGCGCTGCATAATTAGTGGTACTATATTGAACCATATTATATATATATATATATATATATATATATATATATATATATATATATATATATATATATATATATATATATATATATATATATATATATATATGGTCATGTTCTATGGGGAACCATATGTATCGAGAACCTAAAAAGAACCGACCGCAACCCTTAGATTAAATGATCATTGGTGTATCACGCGATGCACACATATTTGGTATGCATAGAGGTATTTTGGAAAAATAATATACATAGACTCAACTTTAATACTATATTTAATAGAATATTTCAACTAAGAATTACACATTAAATGCTAATAATACATTTATAAATTTAAAACAAATTCAAAAGAATAAAAATCAAACAAACAATATTTATCTAAAACCTTCTTTAAAACACATTGCATCCTCATCAGATTCATTTTCAAACATGATGCATCTTCATCGGGTTTATCTTCAAACACGGTGCATCTTCACCGGATTTATCTTCAAACACGATGCATCTTTATCATATTCATCAGATTGTTTTTCAAACATGATGCATCTTAATCGGATTCATCTTCAAACACGATGCATGTTCATTGGATTTATTGGATTCATCTTCAAACACGATACATCTTCATCGGATTCATCTTCAAACACGATTCATCTTCATAAACATGATGCACTGGATTCGTCTATCATAAAATTCAGATAAACACGATTCATGTTTCAAAATTTTCTATCAACAAAATGCATAAAAAACGACCATGCCTTCAAAACGAGAACATTCCATCATCATCACCACCGCCGGAATCATCACCATCTTCGTTGGAATCATTGTTGCATCATCATCATCATCCTCATCGGTTGGTGGTGGTGGTGTCGCGACCAAGAAAGATGGATGGCAGTGGCGTGGTGGCCGGTACAGGGAGAGAGGGGGAGAGGGAGCATAGCGAAAGAGATGAGGGGGGAAGGAAAGAGGGAGTGAGATTATGAAATGTAGTTAATGTTTGATTTGTTTCCTAATACTCTTTTAAAAAGTTTAAAAATAAATTAATATATTTAATTAATTAATAGTAAATATATCTCATATTCTTATAATACCCTTAATGCATTTTTAATTCCCCGAGGTTCTTAATGCATCGATGTTTCCCATTTAACCCATATATATATATATATATATATATATATATATATATATATATATATATATATATATATATATATATATATATATATATATATATATATATAGTCAGGTTCTATAGGATACCATATGCATTGGGAACCAAAAAAAGAACCAACCACAGCCTTTAGATTAAAGGATCATTGGTGCATCACGTGATACACATATTTGGTATGCATTGGGGCATTTTGGAAAAAATAATAAATCTAATCAAATAAAATTTTATTTCATATTAATTTAATATTCAATCAAATAACTAAACAATAAATGTTAAATTAAATTAATTGATACCCTTCCAATATTACAAAATCTAAACAAATTCAAAAGTGATTATTTGATATCGATGCATCTAATGTTCATATTTCAATTCGTGAAGCATGTCGGTTTCTTCATCCCCATCTTCGACCATATTTATCATCTTCTTCGTTCCACCATCATGCATTCGGTTTCTTCATCCCCATCTTCGGCCATATTTATCATCTTCTTCGTCCCACCATCATGCATCACTGATATCGCCAAATTTACATATATTTTCTGGCGATATTTTCCCTCTATTTTACCTATTTCTATTGTTCCCGATTATCAATATTGGTCATTTACGAAATTTGTTTGATTTCAGCCTTTATTGTTGAAAAGATGAAGATTTGGGCTCCAGCAGAATTTGACTCGCCGAGTCAAATCTTCCACTCGCCGAGTGGACCTTAAAATTCAGAATTTCCACATTTCAAAAAGTTTTGACTCGACGAGTTATATGGGTGACTCGCCGAGTGGGCTGTTGATTGTACGTGCTGGTTGTTACGGGCGGTCCAATGAGCATTCGACATGTCATCGACTCGCCGAGTCGATCCTGGTGACTCGCCGAGTCGACCGCAGATATATAAACTTTTCTTTCTTTTCAGCAGGGAGGATACGAACTTTTCACTACTTTTTGACATAGAAGCTCTGCTCGTTTTGGAGAAGAAAAGAAGATTTCGGCTGATTTCAAAGACTTCGTCAAGAGGGAACAATATTGCTACATCAAGAATCATCATTTGGGGAGTTTACTCGTATCTCAATCTTTTGATTATGTGTAAACTTATGATTTTCATTGTGTTGTTGATGGATTTACTCCAAAATATGGAGTAGTGTTATGTTGTAATCATTTGGGGTTAAAACCCCTGGATGATGTTATTTTTCGTGGTTAGAATGAATATATTTATCGTTGATCTTTTCATGAAATAGATTTTTGATATAAGGTTTGAGATAAATGATGAATGTATGATCTTGAATGATATATTTATGTGATGTGAGTCAATATTTAGTCATTCATTATTAACAAATTACTTTGTTGATAGTTTTGATATTGTGAGATTCAAAAAGGGATTTCATTCATTATTTTGATCAAACATTATATTAAGGTTTGTGATTTGGATGTGAGTCTAATTATAAACCACTTTGAGATCGTTGAATTTGGTTATTTTCATGTTTATATCATATTTGCAAGTGGATTGATGATATTTGAATATTTAACTTTAATATGATTGAGTGATAGTTAGCTAATCTTTTGAGGATTATAACATTATGTTTGAGTGATCTTGATAATGTTATGGTTATTGCTTGCTAAAAGAGTTTTTGATAAATGTGTAGTTGAGTGATCTTTGCACATTTAGAATTAATTCTAGGATTAACATTTATTCATTTTATTGAGTGATCTTTATATGAGTAATAGTTAATCCTTGTTATATTCATTCCATCCTTATGCTTATTGTCATTATCCAATGTTTAGGGAAAAGATTCCAAATGATTACACCTTGTAAAATAAGTTTTTCTCAGTGATAAATTTTATTGTGTGTCAATTAAGTTGTGGAATTTTCGGTTCAAACATTTTTAAACACCAACTCGAGTTTTAACTAATCTTTAGCTATCATCTGTTTTTCTTATTTCATCTCTGTCCCTGTGTTCGATATCCGGACTTACCTAAACTATATTAGTAAACGATAGGTGATACTTGCCTATTTGTCCGCTAGTTTAGCTTAGTTATTTCCCATTTTTATTAAAACAAAAAGGTGTGTTAGCGGCACATCAAGTTTTTGGCGCCGTTGCCGGGGACTAGACGGTGATATTTGAAATAGTTGGAAGTTTTTGATTAGTGATCCTTTTTGGGAATTTATTCCCAAAAAGTTATTACATTGTCTTAAATTTAATTTATTCTTTAGACTTGTTCAAATCTACGTAATTGTGTTTGTTTGTGTTGTTGTAGGCGTTTATGAATAGGAATCTTCTCTCGGATCTTACTGAACCATTGTCAGATCCGGAAAGATTAATTCGCAAGAGAAACAAACAACAGAAAGATTCAGACGTGGACAATGAGCAAGGAACACCGAGCACCCCAATTGACAGTTCACCGATAATTGTGGTTCATAACGTTGAAAATTCAGAACCAAAGACTGAACCTCAAGTTGTTACAAACATGGCAGCTCCAGATAGACGTACGATGCGAGAACGAGCTAAGCCAACGAACGCCGGCACGGGATCGGCTATCATTCGGGAAAATGCCCCAGGAGCAAATTATGAAAACGAGACTCAACTGTAACATCCTCGGATTTATTTTATTGAAATTGGGCTAATTAAGTGGAAAATATATAATTAAGTTGAAATTTGAGCAATTATTATGTATTTGGGATATTTAGAAAGTTTGTTGTTATTTTAAGAAAATTTGAACTCGGGAGTTATTATTAAGGAATATTATGAATTATAAAAATTATTTATAATAAATTTAAGAATAAATCAGTATTTTATGGAACCGGTTAAGTTGAGGGGTGAAGATGAACAAACTCGAAAATACCAAGAACACAGTCGAAATGCAAGAACAAACTCGATTTTTGTACTAAATTCGAGCATGAATTCGAGTTTGACACCATGGATTCGAATCTAAGGCCCTAGATTCGAATATGGTTCGAATCTATCCTTAGGAATTCGAGTTTAGTCATTAAATTCGAAGAAAATTCGAATTTAACCCCTGAAATTCGAGTTTAATGCCTAAAATTTAGAAATCTACTCTCTAAACTCGAGTATTTTGAATAAAACTCATAAATAACACATAAAATGACAAGAGTTATTCAAAGGACAAGGTGTGAACTTGAAATGGGTTGAAACTTAGTTGTAGTTCGAATTTGGACATAGACCCGAAATGGGGAAAAATATTGCAAAACTTACGAAACTTGGTTTTATGGATTTAAACGGGTTTTGACTCGAAATATTGTTGTAACTAATTTAACAGGTCCCTTGTGGTGTTGTTTAACCCACAGTGGGGTACTTGGCGGATCCGGTTGAAAGCCCGAGGAGAAATAATATCGGTTAAAAGTTTAATTACGCACCCACTGTGAGTACAGTAGATTTCGCATGTTTATATCTGTTTTATGTTAAGCTTTGCCTGCTGCCTGTTGCTTCAATTATTTGTTTGGAATTCTACTAACTTGCGTAGATTTAGATGCACATTCCTACTTGTTGCATGTCCTTTCGATTGTTGTGCATCTATTGATGGACCGGTGGGTCGCATCGATTACTCTGATGTTACTGTGCTATATGACCTGGAGCTGATCCACTCCTAGGCCCGGTAGGCAGTATGTCATCCCTGATCGTACGTTTGTCTCAGATGGTATGTTTAAATGCCGAGCTTTGGGCTCGAAGGGGCTGCGGCTCTGGTCCGTACTTTGTGTACGAAGAGGATATCCAATGTTGGTCATCTGTGTTATCCTTGGGCTTCATAAAAATTTATAAAATGTGTAATCTTTGTATTCACTAAGCATCCGCTTATTCCCCAGTTGTTTATTTTTATATTACAGGTAAAGGAAAATCTGCAGCGGGACCTTCTAGTTAGGTCGTGTGGGAAGATTTGGAAGATATCTGCTATTTAATCGGTAATTATGTTGTGGGACAAATGTTATAATATGTTTGGGATGATTGTAATAAATGTTTGATTCTGTAGACTTAGAATTGGGTATCTTGTAGCACCGTATGATGTTTAACACTATTGCACTACTTTAATTATGTAATTTAATGCTTCCGCACTTAAATTAGGTTATCAGATCATTATATTATGTTATGTTGGTGATTAATCCTGGGTGTTTGTAATTGGTGGTTGTTGTGCTGGGCAGTTAATTGCGCCGCTATAGCGGTGCTATAGCGTTTAGCGGTCCTTGAAAAAATAGTTGTCCTAAATAGCGGTTCCGCGAATAGCGGCGCTATTTTCCGCTATTTACTGCTATTTAGGACCGCTATTTACCGCTATTTGGAGGAGCAGTCCAGATCTATCATTCTTTAAGCTATATTTTGTTAAATCTTTAATACTTTGTTTAATACTTTATAAAGTAATGCTATATCTTGTTTATCTTTGTTTGTTTAATGTGTTGTTCGATTCTATGACCTTTATGATTTTAGTTATTTATTTTTTTTGTTCTTTATGTTTATGTTATTTAGGATTTTAGTTCTTCATATTATGTTCTTTATGTCTATGATTATGATTATATGTGTATAACTATATATATATATATATATATATATATATATATATATATATATATATATATATATATATATATATATATATACCGCTATATCACCGATATATCACCGCAATAACCGCGATAGCAAATAGCGGTCTTGACCGCTATTGGACCGCGAGACGCTATTAACTGCATAGTTGTTGTGGCAAGGGTGTCACACGAGATGGTATCAGAGCAGTAGTTTGAGATTCAAGTGTCCGTGAGGTCTTGATCTCAAACATTAGGTAATGATATGTAGTGGTTTAAGTAATGATCTGAACTAAGATAGGTTACGATCTAGTAATTATAAGAGATTGACTATCATACGGGACAAATGAATGGTGTCTTTAAATTTATGACATGTTGCTAAACAAATTATATGTTTATATTACAGAACATGTCTGGAGGAGGAATGACACCTGAAGAAGCCAGAGAGATGATGCTAGCCATGATGGCTGAGCAGAATCGAATGATTCAAGATCAGTTTCGGGCTCGAGATGAGGCCGAAGCTAAACGAAGAGAAGATAAGAGGAAGAATAAGGAAAGAGAGAAAAGCAATGACGAACAAGATGACAATACTGGGTCATCTAATAAGCCCAGAAGTTGTCGATTTAAGGATTTTAAGGGAAATGGAGCAGTCGAGTTTAATGGACTGGGTGATGCTGTTGCTGCTCTGGAATGGATAACAACCACAGAACGGACATTCCGAATCAGTGATTGTGCTGAGAAGGACATGGTCCGGTTCGCTACTGCTATGTTCACCAAAGACGCAGTAATGTGGTGGAATTCAATGGTGAATGCCTTAACAATGGAGAAGGTTTTTAGAATGACATGGGCTGAGTTTACTGAAATTTTCACTCAGCAATACTGCCCGGCCGATGAACGCCGAAGACTAGAAGCTAAGTTCATGACACTAATTCAGGGGACTAAGTCTGTGTCCCAATATGCGGTAGAGTTCACGAGGCTAAGTTTATTTGCGCCTCATCAGGTTGATACAGAAGAAAGAAAAGTTACTCGATTTGAGGTTGGTCTTGATTTGGAAATCCGAAGGGTGATGAGCAACGTACGTTACCCCACGTTTGCTAGTCTGCTGGAAGCTGCCAGAAATGTAGAACAGATCCTGATTATGTCAGGATATGTGATGGGGTCTGCTGATGCTGCTTCAACTAACCCAACTCAACCTTCACCGCCGAAACGTCAACGTGAAGGAGGCTACTCTGGTTCTGCACGATCATCACAGTACTCGCCACAACAGTCTTATCGTCGGCAGTCTAGTTCTCCTGGTCATGCTCGTGCATGTTTCTGCTGTGGAGAATTGGGCCACTACCAAAGTGAATGCCCACAAAGATCGGATGCCTGCTATAAATGTGATGTGTGGGGGCACTATAGCAGGGATCGCCGAAAGAATGCTCCAACAGCTGCTGCTCCATCGTCGACTCGATCATTTGGAGGATCAAGTGGTGGTTCAGTCAACCGCCGGAACTAGCCAAAAAGGGGACAGACTCGTGCTTTTCAGATAACTGCAGAGGAGGCAAGGGAAAATCCGGAGGTCGTTACGGGTACATTCATAGTTAATTCAATGCCAGCACGAGTTTTATTTGATTTGGGTGCCAATAGATCGTTTGTTTCTACTATGTTTGCACAAAGACTTGCCATGCCACTATCTAGATTATCTGCTGTTCTTGACATAGAAACTGCTAGCAATACCCTAGTCAAGGTAGATCACGTATACCGTAACTGCACGTTAGTGATTGAAGATGTAGTCTTCAATTTGGATCTGATCCCTATTGAGTTCAGTGAGTTTGACGTAATAGTCGGAATGGACTGGTTGATTGAGAATGAAGCCCATATAGTGTGTAAGAGCCGAATGATAAAGATAACTACTCCGGAGGGGCGTGAGATTTGTATTTACGGGGATAGGAGAAGCGGGGATTTGTGTTTGTTGACTATTGCAAAAGCTCGAAAGCTTGTTGCAAAGGGATGTGATGCTTACTTAGCATATGCGATTGATGCTAAGGCTGAGAAGAAGACGTTGGCCGATGTGCCGGTTGTTTCACAATTCCCGGATGTGTTTCCGGAAGACTTGTCTGGCGTGCCGCCTGAGAGACAAGTTGAGTTTCGAATTGATCTGATCCTCGGAGCTGCACCGGTAGCTCGCTCTCCATATCGCCTTGCCCCAACCGCGATGAAAGAGATGATGACACAACTCCAGGAGTTGTTGGACAAGGGCTTCATTCGGCCGAGTTCATCGCCGTGGGGAGCTCCGGTGTTGTTTGTTAAAAAGAAGGACGGCACAATGCGAATGTGCATAGATTACCGGGAGCTGAATAAGTTGACGATTAAGAACAAGTATCCACTGCCGAGGATAGACGACTTGTTTGATCAATTACATGAGGCGAGTGTATTTTCTAAGATCGACTTAAGGTCGGGGTACCATCAACTGAAAGTTCGAGAAGAGGATGTGCCTAAGACAACATTTAGGACACGTTATGGGCATTATGAGTTCTTGGTTATGCCTTTCGGGTTAACCAATGCCCCGGCTGTCTTTATGGATTTGATGAACCGAGTATGCAGACCTATGTTAGACAAATCGGTGATAGTGTTTATTGATGATATACTGGTGTACTCTAAGTCTGAGGCTGAGCATGCTGAACATCTCAGAGAGCTGTTAGAGTTGTTGAGGAAAGAAAAGTTGTACGCCAAATTCTCGAAGTGCGAGTTTTGGCTGCAACAGATACAGTTTCTAGGGCATGTGATTTCGGGGGCTGGGATTTCTGTGGATCCAGCCAAAGTTGAAGCAATAAAGAACTGGGAACCGCCGTGTTCGGCTACGGAAGTTAGAAGTTTTCTGGGATTGGCGGGCTACTATAGGAGATTCATAAAGGACTTTTCTAAGTTGTAGTTCCTTTGACTGCATTAACATAGAAGAATGCACCGTTTGTATGGGAAACTGTGCAGCAGGAGGCCTTTGAGGTTCTGAAGAAGGCATTAAGCGAGGCGCCGATACTTGCCTTACCTGAAGGCAATGATGATTTCGTGGTGTATACTGATGCTTCGAGGCTAGGGTTAGGCGCTGTATTGATGCAGCGTGGGAAGGTTATAGCGTATGCTTCAAGACAATTGAAACAGCATGAGAAGAATTATTCGACTCATGATCTGGAGTTGACCGCAGTAACATTTGCTTTGAAATTATGGAGGCACTACCTGTACGGTACTAAGTGTCAACTTTACACGGACCATAAGAGCTTGAAGTATATCTTTAGTCAGAAGGAACTTAATATGAGACAACGTAGGTCTATGGAGCTTATTAAAGACTACGAGTGTAAGATACTGTACCATCCCGGAAAGGCTAATGTGGTAGCCGATGCTTTGAGTCGCAAAGCTTATGCAAAGGATTGTTGCTACATGATGACGTCTACTATGTTAACGTCTACCATTATAAATGATGTTAAGGCCGCTCAGGAAGAAGCCTTGAAAGATGAGAAGGTTGGTGCTGAAGATATTAGAGTACAGATTAAAAATATGGAAACGAGTGAATCGGGATTGAAAGGAGTATACGGGAGGATTTGGGTACCGAAGTTGGGTGGAATGAGACAAGTAATCATCGAAGAAGCACACCAGTCTAGGTTTTCTGTACATCCCGGAAGCACAAAGATGTACAATGAGTTAAAAGCAGATTTTTGGTGGCCAGGATTGAAAAAGGACATAGGGCAGTATGTGGAAAGATGTCGAACTTGTCAGCTGGTGAAAGCCGAACATCAGCAACCGTACGGCAGTATGCAACCGCTTCCCATTCCGGAATGGAAGTGGGAGCACATTACTATGGATTTTGTTACAAAGCTGCCGAAGACTAGGCGTCAACACGATGCAGTTTGGGTAATAGTGGATCGGTTAACAAAGTCAGCTCACTTTATTCCGATTCGTGAAAGTTATTCATTGGAGAAGTTAGCTCAGATTTATATGGACGAGATCGTTTCTAGGCATGGAGTGCCTAAGTCCATAGTATTGGATCGAGATAGTAGATTTACTTCGAATTTCTGGTCAGCACTGCAAGAAGGGTTGGGAACATGGATCGCTATGAGTACTGCCTATCGTCCGCAAACCGATGGCCAAAGTGAACGAACAATCCTTACCTTGGAGGATATGATGAGAGCGTGTGTACTAGATCTCGGTGGCAATTGGGATGATCATCTGCCACTAATAGAGTTTTCATATAACAACAGTTATCACGCAACTATAAAGAAAGCGCCGTTTGAGGCTTTGTATGAAAGGAGATGTAGAAGCCCTACATGTTGGAAAGAAAATTGAAGGAACTCTGATTGTTATGACCGTGTTATCACAAATGTGCTACTATGATAGTAGCCATTAACCGATCAGTTATAATACAAACGATTAAGTATAGTTGAAAACATCACCGATAAGGGTTGAAACTGGTTTTTGTAAAAAGGAGACGAGTTGACACTAAAATATATTGGCACATTTAGAGTAATGGAAAAGTTGGAATTGGTTGTGATAATTGGAATTATCTAAGGAAATATCAAAATAACACTTGGTATTTCATGTAGAAATCTTTATGAGATCTTTACAACTGGTAACGAAGATTAGGCTGATTATACTAAGTTAGAAATCATGAAGAGTTAGTATATGTTGAAAAGTCGGAATATATTATAAATATTGTGGTAATGAAGAATAAGAAACAAAGAGATTGAAATGGTACTTATACGTTGGAAGCATCATAAGGGAGCAAATCATACATGGGAAGCTAAGTCGGAAATGTTGAGAAAATATCCGCAATTGTTTGAAGTCAAATAACTTCGAGGACGAAGTTAGAGCGTGGTGGAGCCCATGTTGTAACATCCTCGGATTTATTTTATTGAAATTGGGCTAATTAAGTGGAAAATATATAATTAAGTTGAAATTTGAGCAATTATTATGTATTTGGGATATTTAGAAAGTTTGTTGTTATTTTAAGAAAATTTGAACTCGGGAATTATTATTAAGGAATATTATGAATTATAAAAATTATTTATAATAAATTTAAGAAAAAATCAGTATTTTATGGAACCGGTTAAGTTGAGGGGTGAAATGTGCAAAATGATGAAAATGGGAATAAAAATGATAAAAACTCTCATTTTCCATAAGTCACTCTCTCTCTACAACTTTCTCTCTCTAGATTCTCTCTACATCTCTCTAAGATATCTCACAAACCGACCGGCCGATTATCGAGATTTATACGTCATCGGAAAGATCTCGAGGAGTACAACAACAATCTACGGTTGGATTTTCGATTTCGTACGAATTGAGGTAAGAATCGACCCTTTTAAGTTTGTTTATTTCGGTTTTGAAGAACTTAGATTCGAATCTGCCATTTTTACGTGATTTGGAGCTAGTTTTGCTTGAAATCTTGCAAGAATGTGATAGTATATGTGTAATAGAATCAAACTTAGGTATAATACTTGATATATTCATGATTTTAGGCTTTGAAATGAAGGATTTAAGTTGTAAAGATGAACAAACTCGAAAATACCAAGAACACAGTCGAAATGCAAGAACAAACTCGATTTTTGTACTAAATTCGAGCATGAATTCGAGTTTGACACCATGGATTCGAATCTAAGGCCCTAGATTCGAATATGGTTCGAATCTATCCTTAGGAATTCGAGTTTAGTCATTAAATTCGAAGGAAATTCGAATTTAACCCCTGAAATTCGAGTTTAATGCCTAAAATTTAGAAATCTACTCTCTAAACTCGAGTATTTTGAATAAAACTCATAAATAACACATAAAATGATAAGAGTTATTCAAAGGACAAGGTGTGAACTTGAAATGGGTTCAAACTTAGTTGTAGTTCGAATTTGGACATAGACCCGAAATGGGGAAAAATATTGCAAAACTTACGAAACTTGGTTTTATGGATTTAAACGGTTTTTGACTCGAAATATTGTTGTAACTAATTTAACAGGTCCCTTGTGGTGTTGTTTAACCCACAGTGGGGTACTTGGCGGATCCGGTTGAAAGCCCGAGGAGAAATAATATCGGTTAAAAGTTTAATTACGCACCCACTGTGAGTACAGTAGATTTCGCATGTTTATATCTGTTTTATGTTAAGCTTTTCCTGCTGCCTGTTGCTTCAATTATTTGTTTGGAATTCTACTAACTTGCGTAGATTTAGATGCACATTCCTACTTGTTGCATGTCCTTTCGATTGTTGTGCATCTATTGATGGACCGGTGGGTCGCATCGATTACTCTGATGTTACTGTGCTATATGACCTGGAGCTGATCCACTCCTAGGCCCGGTAGGCAGTATGTCATCCCCGATCGTACGTTTGTCTCAGATGGTATGTTTAAATGCCGAGCTTTAGGCTCGAAGGGGCTGCGGCTCTGGTCCGTACTTTGTGTACGAAGAGGATATCCGATGTTGGTCATCTGTGTTATCCTTGGGCTTCATAAAAATTTATAAAATGCGTAATCTTTGTATTCACTAAGCATCCGCTTATTCCCCAGTTGTTTATTTTTATATTACAGGTAAAGGAAAATCTGCAGCGGGACCTTCTAGTTAGGTCGTGTGGGAAGATTTGGAAGATATCTGCTATTTAATCGGTAATTATGTTGTGGGACAAATGTTATAATATGTTTGGGATGATTGTAATAAATGTTTGAGTCTGTAGACTTAGAATTGGGTACCTTGTAGCACCGTAGGGTGTTTAACACTATTGCACTACTTTAATTATGTAATTTAATGCTTCCGCACTTAAATTAGGTTATCAGATCATTATATTATGTTATGTTGGTGATTAATCCTGGGTGTTTGTAATTGGTGGTTGTTGTGGCAAGGGTGTCACATCAACATCTGCAATATCTGAGTCAAATGTGTCCATTTGACGGCCTTGAGTCGGATGATCCTAATGCACATCTCACTCGATTCTTAGATATCTGTGATATCATAAAGAGTCGAGAAACTCCTGTAGCATCTTTACATTTGCGTTTATTTCCCTATACATTGCGTGGTGCCGCACAAACATGGTTTAATTCACTCACTCCCCAATCAATTGGCACATTGGAGGAGCTTGTTGATAGATTTTTAATGTGTTATTTTCCACCTTCAAAAACAGCCCGTTTTCTAAATGATATTCATAATTTTGTGCAGGAAAGTGGAGAATCCATATTTGAAGCTTGGAAAAGATTTAAAGGATTGTTAAGGAAGTGTCCACACCATGGCATGGATACTTATGCTCAAGTGTACCAATTCTGCACGGGATTAACAGATACAACTCGGGAAGTCTTAGACTTAAAAGCAGGCGGATGTGTTATGGATAATGTACCCGAGGATGCATATAGAGCAATAGAGAAAGCCACCACAAATTCTCAAGAATGTCATTCATCACAACATAGATTACTTCGGGGTCCTGTGAAACAAAGTGATGATGTTACTTCAATAAAAGACGAGATGGCGAGAATGAGCAAACAATTAACTCTTTTGCAAGGTCCATCAAGCCAAGCAAGACAAGTGTGTCAAATTTGTGAGGGTCCTCACACTGCCCTCGATTGTCCATCAAGGATGAAACTCCTCACTAGACAATCAACAAGTAATGCTATTCAAGAGGTTTGTCAAATATGTGGAGGAGGTCATTCGGCAAGGAATTGCGAAGAAGATAAGATTGAAGACTCATTAGAGGAAGATGTGTTGTATTCACATGGAGATAGGTATGATAATCCAAGAGGGAAGCTTGCATTTCAACCTCCCCCTCAAGTATACTACAATCCCAATGTCGACAATAGAAACCATCCAAACTTCCGATGGCGTCAACCTAATGATCCACCACAAATTCCACCCGGTTTTGAAGGTGCAAGTTCATCCAATCCTAGGAATGCACCTTATCAAACCCGTCACCCAAGCACAGCTCAATATCAACAAAGGGCACACGTTCAATCATCTCAACCCCCAATAAATCCAAATATTCCACCACCCGAAGCGAAGCCAACTCTTGAGGATATAGTTCGCAACCAACAAGCCTCAATTCAAATTTTGGAAAAACAAGTGGGACAAATTGCACAACTATTGGCCGAAAGAGAGAAAGGAAAGATGCCATCTAACACGGAAGGCAATCCAAAAGAACAAGCCAAGGCCATCACATTGAGAAGCGGCAAATAAGTGGTATCAAATCCTTCTCCCTCTGTTCCTAGTACTAATTCTAATTCTAATGTTGAGCAGGTAACCGAAGAACAAAATGACGAGGTGCAAAAAGATCGCCAAGGAAGTACCGCACAAGTCAAAATTCCGGTTAAACAACACGAGCCAAAAATTCCATACCCACAACGCTTGAAGAAAGAAAAGTTGGAGGAACAGTATGGTAAATTTCTTGAACTCATCAAGCAACTTCATATTAACTTACCTTTTGTTGATGCTCTTTCACAGATGCCGAAATATGCAAAGTTTACGAAAGATATGCTCACCAACAAGAGAAAGTGTGAAAATTAGTTTCTACCAATTCAATCAACTAGATGCAATTAATAAGAACAGAGAATTTAATCAATACTGACCGAATGATTTGATTGAAGAACTTGATGATTACAAAATGATGAACTGAATATTCTTCTTCGTACATAGCTGTTCTCTAAATTGAATGCGTACAAAAAGTGATATCTGACAGATCTGACCCATTCTAGAAAGTCAACATGACTATTTATACAAAATTACAAACTATAAGGAAATTACACATTAAGTCCCTAGACTTTGGTATTTCATCAACTAAAACATATTCCAACAATCTCCCCCTTTGATGAAAGTAGCAAAGTCTTCAAGTTGACAAGCCCAGCTTCTGTTCAAATCTTCTAATACTTTTCCGATCTGACAGCCTCCATTCAATTTTAGAAATAAACTCGACCATGAGTTTTCGATCGTTAACTGATAAAGCCCCTTTCTTTGTCTTCCTCTTTTGATCTGCTGCCAGCTTGCCTTTCAGACCATTCATCACCTTAATCAACGTTCCATCAGAAAACTTATTCAGTTCAACACTTCTCATAGCTGTCAATCTTTTATTTCTATCTTTGTACATGACAGCTGGATGCTTCACCATTATAACTTGAAACTCTTTAAGCTCACCAGCAAATTTAATATTATATGTGAGGTGCAGTCATGTTTATCTTCCTCATGCCTCTCTCAACTCCAATCTGTAGATCTTGCACTGACATTAATACTAGTTTGGTATGCATAAAATGAAACAATGTCTTCAGTGCAAATCTACAATGTTCATTCCTTTTATTCCTGCACAGTTCGTCAAAAAGATCTTCAATATCGACCAAGTGCATGTTGAACATGTCAGCTTCTGTGAATACATATGTGTTTCCATCAGACCTGGTTACAGTAAACTTCGGATAAAAAATCTTAACAAATCTTTCCTTTTCAATCATCACCAGATCTACTATCCTGAAGTCACTCTTCACCTTCTCAACCTCTTGAGTCTTGTTTCTTAAGAAACTTGCATAGTTGACCAGATTGGGCATGTTCGGCTCTAAGACTCGGAATAACTTGTGAAATGAGCAAGGAGCTTGCTTTTTACAAAAGATCCGTTTCTCTAAAATGTCTTCAATGTACGGCATCTTATTTCTTTTCCTTATGAACTCAGCAGACCTGTTCTCTGGTAGTTCAAGCTTTTTCACCTTTTTCTTACTTATCTCATCTTTATTTAACAAAGTCAACATATCTTGAATTTCTCTCTACACCACTTGTTGTGCTTGAAATCTTAATCTGTGTTGCTTCTTTGACTCATCAGCAAGTACAAATTCATTAAAGAATCTGTCCATCACTTCCACTTCATTTAAGACAACTGTTTCTTGAGCGATACTACTCTCAACAGGGAACTCCTCAAATTCTTTCTTAATCTGTACAACTACCTCAGGCTTTTCAACCGTTGGTGTTGATTCAACATCTTTCATGATTTCTTCAACTAACACCTCCTCTTCTTCTATTCTTTCAGCTCTAAAGTCAACATCAGTTAATGCAATTATGTCATCATCTTCAGACAATTCAATATACTCTTCTCTTCCTTCTCCTATCTCTAGAATACTCAGCTCCTTCTCTTTTTCTTGTACATCTTCCTCAGAATCAATATATTCAACAAATTGATAGATATCAGGCTGAGTGTTCAAAGGAACTGGAACATCTTCATAAAGAATCAATCCCATCTCTCTTTGTTCACCAGCTGACTGTTTGGATCCTCCGGCTTCTTTCCCTTGAGATTCTGGCTCCTTCTCTGGATATGTCAGCATTAAAATCCCTGGCGTCGGTTGATCAAGCTTTCTCCTCTTCTCCCCCTCATGAGGAGCATCATCGGAGTCTTCGTCATGCTCATCATGTTTTCTCTTTGACGAGGAAGCTTGAGCCTTGCAGGTCTCTTCCACTGCAGCTACTCGTTCAGAAAGATTACCCAACGCAGTTACCACAGTATTTTCCAGGCTGATCATACGTTCTCGCATCTCATCAAACTGTTCAAAAACAAAATCCTTCAACTCTTCCTTCAACTCTTCTATATCTTGCTTTGAGTCAGTTTGTTTGACAGACTCCTCTGCAACATCTTTTCCCTTTAACAATTTCTGAATATTCGTCATTTGAGCCATTACTTCCGCTAACTGATTAGAAACATGCAAATTGACACCAGACACAGCTGCATTCAGTGCACTTGTCAAGGTTGACTCTGTAACAAAAGGGGATAAACTCACCACTGGGTCACGTAGACTTCCAGTTGACACAACAGTCGAACTTGTAAAAAGAACTTCTGTGTGGCCAGTGCTCAGAGTTGGTATTGGAGTTTCTCTGACTGGACTTCCACCCTCTTCAAGTGACGGAGCAACAAATGCTTCCGTTACTAAGGGTGTTCCGGTGGAAACACTAAGTTCAGCCACACTTACTTCAACGAATGAAGTTGACTCAAGTGTCCTAAAGTGTATAGGATCTAGACTTTGTGATTCAAATGAAGTCGTACACACGGGCAGTTGTGTACTTGTTTCAATATCCATCAAGTCCAAGTGACTTTCGGATAGATCATGTGTTTCATCCCGGTGTTCAAATGAAACAATCTCCTGTTGAGAGGAGACTGAGTGGATAGGAAGGTGTGCTGTCGTCAGCGGGATACTGACTTGTTCAATGCTAACTCTCATAGGAAAGCTAACAGCAGATGTAGCTATTTCCCGGCTTTCTGGGCTTAGGATCTCCCTCACACTCTGTTCAGCGATCTGTACTATGTCAATCATCAAACCTCCTCCCTCATGATGATCACCTCCATCATCATCATCATCATCATCATCATCAGCTCCTTCTCCCTCTCCTTCTTGAATATCAGATAATGTCCTCTCAGAATCTGACTTTTCTGCTTCTACCTCACCACCCCTCACACTTCCTACTCCCTCAGACACAGACTAGGTAACCTGAATTTCATCCCCTTGCTGAGGTTCCTCGATCCTTAAAGCTCCTGGGCTAAGAGAACCCGGTTCTTGGGTCTCTATCGGAGCATGATCTATTCGATACAATTTCACATTTTCACTCTCTTGATCAGCATATTTGAGTAATGACTCTGGGATTGGCATTATGTTGGCATTCGGAGAGTCCGGTACTTCATGTAAACTCATCATAACATAGTCTGGGCATCTTTGAGAATTGGCTCTCTTTGGAATATTTTCATTAGCCCTTAAGATTCCTCGGATAAGAATCTGAATAAACCTTTGAAGTGGAACGAATTTCCTTGCTCTGTTTGTGGTTTTAGCAAGTACAATCTCCTTTAGATCTTCCCAGATACACTGAGCAAAGTCATAGTGCTTGTTGAATGCGATCCCATGAAATATCCGCAGGCAATGAATGCTACATCGATCAATTCCCGTATGCTTTGAAGTCATGCAACGATTTATGATACCAAACAATGTGTACCATTCGCCATTTAATCCATTTCTGTGAAATTTGGAGCTCTTCGGAAGTGGCTTTGAGTAGCCTAGACAAATCAAATCATGAACAAGCTCTTCATCAGAAACAAAATCCTCAAAATCTGCTAACTCTGGAAAGTTCACAGTGTCTATCCGTCGTGGAAGAAATAAATTGTGACGTAGCCTTGCAAGAGTGATCTTCGTCTTGAATTGATCAATCGTCACTTTGAAATGGTGATTACCATCCGCAGGAACAAATTTGACAGTATGCCAAAATTGTTGTAAGTACACTTGTGGAATAGACGGCTTATACTGAAGCAGATAACCAAGAGGATGGCCTTTCAGAATGTCCACAATGATCGGATGGCTTACTTTTATAACTTTGGGATCTAAACGGTGGTTATTGTCCCTGAAAGGAAGGCAATGTTTTGGCTTGACAAGTTGATTATCAGGAATAATATGGGTTTGTGAAGAACGGGCTACAGAGGTTGATCTGACTGGGGTAGAAACGAGGGTATGATTTGATGATGATTGAGCATCAGAGGAATTTGAATTTTGGGATTGCACAGGAGATGCCATTTGAATACCTGTAAAAAATAAAATTCATGTTAGGCTTACCAAGTATACAAAGGACAACCTTCAAAATGTAGAAAAACTTGTAACATTTTATCAGAAATTGCAAAAACTTGTGATTTTCTGTTTAAAGCATCGGGATTCCTGACAATAATTGAAAATTATTGAGAGGACTCCAAAGTCAATCGTTTAGAGACCAATGTTAGAAAAACACAAATTTATAACAATTTCTTAAAAAAATGTGACATTTTTTCTTAAAACTTTAAAATTCTACACTTAGAAAAATTTTCTGATAAAACTCGAATGAAACTACACGTTTCTCGAATGACTCTTTAACAATCCTCGGGTGACACATGAAACAACTCAAATAAGTCTACACCCAACTCGAATGATGTATACATGAAACTCGAATAATACTCTATAAAACTCGAATGATGAGTCTATGAAACTCGAATCAATCTATATACGACTCGAATGAAGTTTGACTCAACTCAAATGAAGTTTGACTCAACTCGAATGAGTCTTGAAGTTTCTCGAATGAAGACATGTAAAACTCGAATGATATATGTCCTAAACTCGAATAAGCTGTAAGTCCTTATGTGCTGAAAATTTTCTAAGTGTTACACACACTTGTCAACTCGCATAAAGCACAACCCTTTCTCGAATGAATCATCATGAAACTCGAATAACTCTCAAATAAAACTCGAATGACACATATAGGCAACTCGAATGACTATACAGGCAACTCGAATGACTATACAGGCAACTCGAATGACTATACAGGGAAGTCGATTGACTCTGTCATTCAACTCGAATGACTCTTTGACAATTCGAATGGAACTGTTGATCAACTCGAATAACACTTTCAATAAACTCGAATGAAGCTGTTGATCAACTCGAATGACTCTTGACATACAACTCGAATGACTCTTAATGCAACTCGAATGATGCTTTATTCGAGAAATGTCTTTTTATTTTCCTACAAGTCTAAAACTCACTGATTTTATGAATTTAAGTACAGAGATCTTTTTCAGTGTTTTAAAACTTGTACCCCCCTCGAAAATGTATTTTAAACACATTTGTTTTACTCAACTTTGAACAAAAACAACTTTAAAGTTGTTAAAAATTCAAATTTCAGTTTATTTATGAACTCGAAACTGTTTTATTGGAAAAATCAGTGATTCTGTTTATGTGATGTAAAAATGACTTATGAAACTTCAGATTCATGGTCATAATACCCATACGAACAACATCACACAATTAATTTCAGTTTCATGAACAAATCACATTATTTGCCATTAACGGTCAAGAACACACATAGAAAACTAAACGAAATATACGAACAGGTAGATTCAAACTTCACATACTAAGCATATACACTAAACATATAAAGAAACAAACTGAACTAAAAAATTTTACTCACAATATTGATGAAAAAATTGTCGGTTGTGGGTTTGAGCTTTCTTTGAAATGAAGTAATCTAGTTGGAGAAGATGATGAAATGTAATTTCCGGAAAAAGTGAATTTGAATTTGAAATTTCAAATTTATAGTCAAATTTACCCGGCCCAATTTTAAAGTTTTCAAATTTGAAATATCCGGCCCATCATCTACATCAAATTAGCCCACACACTAATTATTTAAATCAAAAATTGTGACTAAAAAAAATTTGAATTTCAAAAAAAATATTAACAGCACACAAAACAAAAAAAATTTTAAAATGTACTTAAAAAAAATTCACACCGAGAAAAAAAATTTTGTACATAAAACAACACACAAAATAAAAAAAAATTGAAAACAAAAAAAAAATATAAAAATATTAACAATACGCATTTGCTCCCCCTTGAATTTCTGAAAGTTGCTCCCCCTCAACTGGATATTCATTTTCTCAGCTCTGCTCCCCCTACAAAATAACAGATAATTTTTATCAGATTTATGCAAAATCAGATAAAATGCTTTTCTGCTCCCCCTGCACATGACATTCCAGATCTCGTTAAATTCTCAAGTATATAAACTTTTTATGAATCATGAATTTAACATCAGATAAAAATCACTTAAAAAATGAAAATTTTAAAATTAAAATTTTGAAACTACTGAATTATTAAATCTTAACGATTCAACATACCTAATTTGTATACCAAAAAATTAAACCGCTTTTCATCTAACACTTTGGTAAACAAATCAGCTAGTTGATATTCAGTAGGTACAAAATATAATTCTATATTTCCATTTTCTACATGATCTTTAATGAAATGATATCGAATGTCGATGTGTTTCGTTTTAGAATGTTGCACCGGATTTGATGCAATAGCGATTGCGCTCTGAGAATCACAGTATATTGGAATCTTCTTTGGTGTAAACCCGTAATCACGTAGTTGACTTTTCATCCACAACACTTGAGAACAGCAAGAAGATACAGCCACGTATTCTGCTTCAGCTGTTGACAATGAAACACAGTGTTGTTTCTTGGATGACCAACATACGGGTTTGTCACCTAAGAATTGTACTGCTCCTGACGTACTTTTTCTGTCCATCTTATCACCTGCGTGATCAGCGTCAGAAAAAGCAGTCAGATGAAATGAAGACTCCCTAGGGTACCACAAACCAAGATTTGGAGTACCTTTGAGATATCTTAAAATTCGTTTTGCAGCAGTTAAGTGTGATTCTTTTGGATTTGCCTGATATCTAGCACAGACACATGTAGCAAACATAATATCTGGTCTACTGGCTGTTAAGTACATTAATGACCCAATTATACCTCGATAATGGGTTACATCTACAGGTTTTCCTGAGATGTCCGCATCGAGTTTTGATTTTGAATCCGGAGCCATGGGAGTTTTCATAGGAGTACTATTGACCATGTTAAATTTCTTTAACATGTCTTGGATATATTTTGACTGATTGATAAAAATACCATCAGTCAATTGTTTTACTTGTAAACCTAAGAAAAAATTTATTTCCCCCATCATGCTCATTTCAAATTTCTGGGACATTAAAAACGCGAATTTCTTACAAAATTCAGGATTTGTAGACCCAAATATTATATCATCTACATATATCTGTATTACTATAATATCTGGCCCCTGACGTTTTATAAACAGGGTTGTGTCAACTGCACCTTTTGTAAATCCACATTTCAACAGATATGTTGAAAGTGCATCATACCAAGCACGAGGTGCTTGTTTAAGGCCATACAGTGACTTATCCAAAATATATACATGATCAGGTTTCGAAGGATCAGTAAACCCTTCGGGCTGATATGTATATACTTCATCTGTTAGCTCCCCGTTTAAAAACGCAGTTTTGACATCCATTTGATATACTGTAAAATTTTTATGTGCGGCAAAAGCTAAAAACATCCTTATAGCTTCAATGCGTGCAACTGGTGCGAATGTTTCATCATAATCAATTCCTTCTTGTTGACTGTATCCTTTGGCCACGAGACGAGCTTTATTCCGAATAATGACACCGTGTTCATCTTTCTTGTTCTTGAAGATCCATTTCGTGCCAATTATAGATTTGTCTTTTGGTCGCTCAACAAGTCTCCAGACCTTTAACCGTTCGAACTGGTTGAGTTCCTCTTGCATCGCCACAATCCAGTCAGCATCCAGAAGGGCTTCTTTTACATTTTTAGGTTCAATCTTACTTAAAAAATTTGAAAATAAGCATTCATTTATTGTAGCCCTTCTGGTTTGGACTGATGACGATGGATCACCAATGATATTCTCTATTGGGTGATTTCTTGTCCACTTAACTGTATGTGGAAACGGTTCTATTGGGTCTTGGTTGGGATTGGAATCGAAATATGGTTCGGGAGTTGTTGCAGATGTTGTAGGTGGAACATCGGAGGTAGGAGCTTCTGACTGTTCTGAAGTAATAGGGGTTTCAGAAGTATGTGGAGGTTCAATTGGTTGTACATTCTCAGTAATTGACTGCACCTTTGCTGTTGAAGCTTCTCCAGTTTCTTCTGAACTTTGTTGTTGAGAGAGATCTGAAACTACGACTGGATCTTCAGTGATCCTGTCAGGCACCAAATTTTGAACATTAGATTTGGGAGTTTCAAAATAATCATCATAAAAGTTCTCAAACAACTTATTTATTTCATTTTGTTCAGCATTTTGTTTATCTGACTCCAATGAAGTCTGCATGTTAGGTCCGGGTTCTGAACTGGTGTGTTCAGAAGCCATCACCATTCCTTCCTCAAATTTAACATTTACGCTCTCGTTGACTATCTTGGTTCTCTTGTTGTATATTCGGAAAGCAACCGACTCCTTTGAATACCCGATGAAGATTCCTTCATCCGCCTTTTGATTAAACATTCCCAGATTGTCTTTATCATTCAATATAAAGCATCTGCAACCAAAGACATGGAAAAATTTAACATTAGGTATTCGTTTATTGATTAGCTCATACGGAGTCTTTCCGAATCTTTTATTTATTATTGAACGGTGTTGTGTGAAACATGCTGTTGCAACCGCTTCTGCCCACAAGAACAATGGTAAATTGGAATAGGCCAACATCGTCCTAGCTGCTTCCACTAGTGTCCGATTTCTTCTTTCAAAGACACCGTTTTGTTGTGGAGTCCGAGCAGCTGAGAATTGATGTGTAATTCCAACTGAATTTAAGAACGAGTCCAATGATTTGTTCTTGAACTCTGTTCCATTGTCTGAGCGAATTGTCTGGATGGTGAGTTGCAACTTTACTTGTATTTTTCGGATGAAGTCGATGATAGATTCGGTTGCATCTGATTTGGATTTCAGGAAAAACACCCATGTGTATCGTGAGTAGTCATCAACTATCACCAATACATATCTTTTCTTATTTATACTTTGTACTCTCATTGGTCCACACAAATCCATATGCAGTAACTCTAATGCTCTTGTGGATGAGTGTGCTGTTTTGGATTTGTGTGAGGCTTTTGTCATCTTTCCTTTTTCACATGCCGCGCATAGTTGCTCTTTTTGAAATTTAAGCGCCGGCAGCCCTTTAACTAACCCTCCTTTTGCTAGGTTGGTCAGTTCATTGAAATTTAGATGTGAAAGGCGACGATGCCACATCCATGCTGTTTTAGATGTTGCTTTTGACAATAAGCAGACATCTTTCTTCAGATTGATCGAGGCTAAATCAATGGAGTATAGATTTGTTTTCCTGGTTCCTGCTAGAATTTCTTTTCCTTGTGCTGATCTGATGCTGCACCGATTGGCTTTGAAGTTGACTTCTAACCCCTTATCACACAGTTGTCCAATACTGAATAGGTTATGACCAAGACCGTCAACATAAAAGACCTTTTGGATTGTGATTTTGTCATACTTCAGACTTCCATATCCCTTGATCGGACAAAACTGATCGTTTCCAAATCTTACCGTCCCACAGAACTTTTCTACAAAGTCCGTGAGTGTGTCTCGTTTTCCGGTCATGTGTTTGGAGCATCCCGAATCAAGGTACCAGACATGGTTTACCTATAAAACGTAATAGCACATGAGGTACCCACTTGTAGTTGGGTACTTTAGTTTTAGGTAAAACATGCATAGTATCATTTGTTTTTCTAACTGATATGGCTTTAGGCTTAGCGTTTGAATTTATTTTAGGTACCCATTTTTGAATTGTTCTTTTGGGTATCCACTTTTGTACAATTCGCTGTGGAATTGTTTTTGAAATTTTTATCTGTGGATCCTTTTTCTGTTCATACAATGAGTCCTTTTTCTTTGGTTGCCACACAAGCTTATTATACTTCACAGTTTCAGACTTACAAACATAAGAATTCAAAGCAATTAATTTCGATCTTGAAAACTTAATACAAGAATTATTAACAATTTTATCTTTATTACAGACAGAATGTTCAATTTTGCTGTTTCTATCTGTAACAATTTTTTCTTTCACGCGCCATTCTTGTTTTATAATCTTGTTTTTCTCTTCTCTTTGCTTCTTTCGCCACACTTGTTTTCTCGACCCGTTCACAACGTTATCTGACATAAAAGAAGTTTGAGAATTAGAAGATTTATGTGCTTGTTTTTTCTGTAACCTTTTCATACCTGTTGAAGATTTGACTGTACGTGCAAAAGAGTTCGTTGATGAAGATGATTCACCCTTTTCAAAACTAGGAGACTTAACAAACAGTTTTGTTTTCTCCTTCTTTTGTTGCACTGATGGTGAATATTCAGATGGTTTTAAAGAGTCTGTAGTCATTCTTTGCAGAAGTTTAACAAATTCTTTATTACCAGTTGATAGTTTGTTAGTCAAAGGTTTGATAAATTCACCAATGTTACCGAATCTTTGATCTAATGAATTAATATCAGAGTGCATGAACAGATCAAATTCTTTTTCTGAATTTATAGAATCCAGAGAAATAGATGAATGTGGATCAGACACATTTATGTTTTTAGACTTATCTTGCAACTTTTGTTCTAATTTTAGTAATTCAGACTTGAGTGTTTCATTTTCTGTCTCAAAACTTTTAATTTTCAATTCTAAATCAGAATTTATCCGTTCTAAAATTGAATTTGGTAAATATAGTTTTTGAGACTGAGTTGGTAATTCAGACAAATCCTTTTCAGAATAAGTTTGAATGTACTCTTCTTTAGTATCAACAATGTTGCTGATTTCATTTATCTTGGTATAGTCAACATAATTTTGCATTTTGTCTGATCTTGTTCTTTTGATTTCTTCACTGGATTCTACTTCTTCAGATGCTTTCAAGAATGTCATTTTTAATCCTAAATTCATGTATCTGACATCATATAATGTTGGTGAATTTGATATAGCTTTTGTCAGATACTTAGGATTTTCCCAACCAATACCAGATTTAGAGTTATAAAACTCTGTATCTTTTGGTTGATTTAAATATATTGTTTGATCTGTTTGCCCTCTTTTAATAAATTCATCCTCCATCTTTTTTATTTTCTCATAAAGTTTAGTTCTTTCTTCAAATATGGCATGATATTTTACAGAAAAGTTTGAGGCTTCTAATTCAGCTATTCGCAGACTTTCTTGTAAATCAGATATTTTGTGATTCAGATTGAGTATATTGCTTTGAAGTTCTTTTTCCTTATCTTGTAAGTCTGAGACAGCTCGTAAAGCTAAGGCTTTATCTTTGGAAAAATCTAGGACTAAATTGTTTTCACTTAGAAGTTTGTTTTCCAAAGAATGAACCTTTTTCTTTTCTGCTTTTAAGGATTTTTCAAACTTTTTAAGCATGAAAGCCATATTAGTTAGTTTTTCTTCTAATATGCATGAGTCGTCAATATCAGAATCTGAAATAGAATTTACCTCTTGTCCTTCTGAATCCTCTGAGTTATCAGACTCTGAATCCTCCTCATTTTCAGCTTTATTTTGGCCAGATGCCATTAATGCAACTTCTTCTTTTTGCTCTTCATCAGAATCAGATTATCTTTGCTCTTCATCCTCTTCATCCGTCAGTCCAACCCACACCTCATCTTCAGCTATCATAGCTGATTCACTCAGTTCAGATTCATTGAAGATTTCTGACTTTAAACAGATATGGGCATCTTCATCTAAAATATCATCATCTTCAGATAACTTGTAACCAATGATCATCCTCCGCCATAAGAGCTTTGCCTGACTCTTTCTCTTTGGCTAGGAGGGCCTTTCTTGTATAGTAGTCTGAATTTTTGACTACTGGAGATCTGCATTCCCGGGCATAGTGACCTGGTTTTCCACAGTTATAGCATTTCTGTTCAGATTCCTTCTTGGTTGATTTATCTGACTTCTCATATTTGTCAGACTTTCGTGCACTACTTTCTCCATTCTTCTCATACTTAT